>JBBPQT010000017.1:0-58281 GCA_038092715.1 Boletus smithii | reverse complement strand
TATCCATGGGAGTGGGGTTGGGGGTGGGGGTGGTATCGGCGCCGCCACCAACCCTGCGACGATCTCCCTCCCACATCTCCACACGCTCGTGCTCCACCCGGGGGTGCTGAAACCGCGTTACTTGCAACACACCATCTCTGCCATTCACGCCCCCGCACTCCGGCATTTCGAACTTGTCTTTCCGGATTCCAAGATTTCGGGTCAAAATATTGTTGAGCGGTTGTTTGTGGATGTATCCCCTTCGGTTTCTTCATTGACGTCATCATCCTTGTCGGCGACGGAGGAACACGTGAGGAGACGACGTCCACGTTTTCCGCGCGTTGAAACCCTAGTCCTAAATAACGCGTCGAGCGCAGGAACCGCACTCGCATTCATACATGCGTTTCCATATACGACGCAACTGACCCTCGGCGGCGTCGACGTTGGGTTTTTCCCACTCGCCTTGCGTGCCAGCGCAGGATCCAGCGTTGGCATAGGGACAGGAGCGGGGACGGGTGTGGGTGTGGGTGTAGGGCCAGCGGGAACGACAGGGTTGGTGTCAAGGTCAGGAATAACGTCTAGATCAGGGACAGTTCCATGCGACTGCACCTATACGCGGTTCGCATACTGGCGTCGACTTGACACGCTCACGCTCCGTCAACCCCGCCCAGAAGCGCTGCGCGTCCTGCTCGACTGGATGCACCACGAATCCGAGCGGGGCCACCTCGCGCCTATGTTGATCGTCCAAGGGCCGCTCGACAGGCCGGATATTCGGTACTTTGCGCAGTGTGCTCGGATATATACTAGGGTGGAGCTTGTGGAAATTCAGAACCCCGATACGGGGGTCGTCTGATCGTCATCTTGATTTTTTGTCGGTCTCACTTGGAAAGGGTTGTGCGAGCTGCGTGCTACGTCGATGAGTATGCGTGGACGGTGGATTATTCGTGTAGGCATACCTCATCGTTTGTATCCTTAGATATGTGGTCGAAAATGGGCCGCACATACTGTAAAGAGTAAACCGACGTGAGTCGGGCCCTTGAATCATTGTAGAATTCACACAGAGGGCAAGGAACGACTTGGTTTACTTCGAGTTGATGGTAAATGCGTGTCAAAAGGTATGATATGATGCCAGTGGATGTGGATCGAGGAAGGTCTGTGTCCACAGGAATTGTTTTAAATTTATACTTGATTGCTTCTGTTTGTGCCGAGCAATGCGCGTGCTGATAAGATAGCAGTTTTTTGGTTTGAGTTCAAACGACAATGATAGAATGTCATGTGACACAACATTGCTCACCATTGAATGTAAACAGAATACATTCGAGTCTGGTGACCAGATCACTAAATGGATGTCTGCGTTATGCACGTCGTCCGTGCGCGTGAGCGGCCATGGAACGTTTCGAATGTATCATTAAAGCTGTACTAAACTGCGGACAGCTGACATTGAGCTTGGTTGATAATCGCACGCTCTCTCAACAATAAGCAAATAACTACTGTAACGGTGTAACCAACCCCACCCCTTTGTTTGATTGAATACCCTCTCAATAACACTCGCATTCTCGAGTTGCAGTCCTAGAACCGTACGCACTCAGGACTTTCACACTGAGTTGAACTGACCAGTGCTATTCTCAGGGTTTGATGACGCACACACAACGACACCTCTGCCAGTGTCGCTCGCATCCACCCCCAGTCAATCATCTCATCTCAAGGGTGACCGATGCAAGCCTTTTCCAGGAGGGTTCCTTCAGCTCAGGCCAAGTTGAGGAGTTTCTGATAAAAAAAGGTTGGAATTACCCTACCGTCATTGGAGGGACTCTGCCAGCAAGGGAAGGATAATACAATAGGGATGAGGCGGGCCAAAGAGGGGAAGGCTGGACTCTGGCCCAAGTCATGCCGTCATTGCCCATTTCGAATGGGCGCGATGATCTGAACCAGGATCAAACTGAGGAAGAATTTAAGAAGGTCGAGTGAAGAAATGTAGGAGTGTAGTCTTTGCTAGGTTTGCTCCGTACGAAACGTGTAGTAAATTAACAACCATAAATGTTCTACAGTTGGAGGATTCGAATGTGCGTTGGACCATTTTTCGCACCCTAACGACCTTTAATGAGGTCGGTTACCCCTTCCTCAGCTCTGAAGCCGTAGCTCACCTTCTTGGTTTATTCCCTCCCTCGACTCCAGTTGATCTTCCACATAATACCCAGAACTGCTGTAGTCGTACGATACATCGTGTATCCAAGATTTCGGCGTCCTGTAACACTGCGTATAGTCGTGTATTCTGGGATCGCAAATCAAAATAGCTAGAATGGAATGTTAACTTCGGCTAGAAACACAACTTCAAAATAAAATCAGAAAGAGGTTCTGTAATCTACGCCGAAGCTCAGCAACAGCTTCTAGTTGATTATTATTATTTTGCTCGAGACTCATCGCGAGAATGGCAGACATGAGAAAGTGATTCAAAACAGCGAGCTTACCTTGGGACTCCACAGTCGAATTACGCCGTCGGCATGAGCGAACCAAGATACCTGCACACCTAGGACATGAGTAACGACTTTGAGACGGATCGGACGAAAGAAAAGTATCAGAAGGGGTGCCCGAAAGATTTGAGCTGTGGCGGGCCTTTTCGGCATAGCAATACGAAGACCGTCGTGAAAGAACATCACACAAGAAGTCGCAAGTGACATGAGTATTTACCTTGTGAAGGCTTCATGTATGGACGTCCTCAATGGCTAAAGTCGATCAAGGGTCTGAAAAAAGTGGATCAGTCCCACGCTCACGGTAAATGGAAGAAAGAAAAAAGTCAGAGAATAGTAAATAAAACAGCCAGGAAATGTCGTCAAAAGCCCTCGTAGAGAGACATCAGGCGGTAACTCCATAATACATCATACTCGAAAGATCGAGGCACGTCAACTCATATACTCACCTCTGCGTGGGTATCCTCGAGCAACGACGATTGACAAGGCATACCTAAAGAAAAGCGTGCGTGAGTATTCGGTCATTGCACGATATCAAAAACGAGGTGGATCAGTGGATTGACAGATAAAAAAGGTTGAGAGCATCGTGCTGTATCGCACTCAGAAACTCTAGTTTGAATGATGACAAAGAAATTCATCCTGCAGAGCGATCTCGCGCTGGAAGGCAATCAAGACTCACCAGTTGCCTGTACGTGATTCTTCAACAGGGACAAGACGACGCCATGGCATCTATGAAAGGTTGGTTAGATACAGTCCAGTGGATGCAGAAGAAGCATGAAAGACATCAGGGTAACTATGACATATAGGGCACATCGCGGACGCTCGCCAATTGAAAAAAAAGGTATTTTTCATCGCACAAGACAAAAGACGACCAGAAGCAGTGGAGAGGGCTCACCTACAAAACCTCAAACTTCTGTCAAGTGAAATGACGCCAGAGCGCAAAAAAGACCGAATCGTGCACGATGATGCACGCTCAGAGTTGAAAGTAAGAAAAGGAATGCAGGAGGAAAAATGCGCAAAACCTAGTACTTTAGGGGAGGCAATCAACATCACGTGAGGTTACGTCCCAGTTTCGGACAAACCCCTATTGCTCGTATAACTTTAAAATGTGTTATCATTCATGCACATGTGCCAGTGCAATGCAAATACAATGCGGTCCATTGACAGCACGTGAAGAATACGATCGAATGTCATATTTATTTCTCATACCCGTTTGCCACGTTGTGTCACGAGCTGGACCCAGGCCCGACGACAACTTGTTTCGTCTTGTTCAGCATCGCCATCGTCTCGTCCGAAAGACCAAGGTGTGCTTGCACGATTGCAGGC
Source organism: Boletus smithii (assembly GCA_038092715.1). NCBI lineage: Eukaryota > Fungi > Basidiomycota > Agaricomycetes > Boletales > Boletaceae > Boletus > Boletus smithii. The sequence goes on along the minus strand of JBBPQT010000017.1, from coordinate 54,508 downwards.
GGCGTCAAAGCAAGCCACTAGACACATCACGAAGCGACAGTCAGGGACCCCATCCATGACCAGAGAGAGTTCACGAATTCTCCTCACCTGTGCCAAGCTGATGTCTTGGTAGATGTCTACAAATACACAGACAGAGGAAGGATCAGAAAAACTGACATCCGAACGTCGTACGAGGGGGTACTTGCCGGTTTGGAATATCTCGAGGAATTTAAGAGTCGTGTTTCCAATGTTCTCGACATAATGTCCTGTTAAAACGTTGGTGGAGGGTACATCTGGATGGGCGAAACCGGGCTCACCGTAGGTTGCGGGCACATAGGCGACATCTCCAGCCTGAAAAGCGTTATAACAATCTGTTCGTGAATGGAGACAAGGGGTGTGTACCTGGAAATCCCATGTTCTAGCATTGCTTTGCGAAGCGAATAATGTCATGCGACCAGTTCCCTCCCTACCACATACTTGTAAAGACACATCCAGTTTTCAAACACAAGCTCGCTTACAAGTAAAAGTCCCATTCATCTTGGGTAGGATGCCACTGACAAAGGACGTGAGCAGACGATAGGACAGCGCTTGAAGTAATAGTACGTACGTGCAACTCTCTGTAATCGAGCATCGTCAGAAAGCCGAACATAAACAAGCACAGATCCCCACCTCATCGCGCCAGGTTCCACAACAACCTCCGCAGCAGCAATCGTTGTTGAGACGGTGAACGTCGTCGAATCCACGACCTTTACACTTCCGCCACTGAGCGGCGTGACTGGCACTTGCGACAGCGGGTATGTAAACGAATGAGGTGCCGTGCCCTGAGGATTTGAAGGTGCTTGCGAAGTAGCAGGAGGAACTGGATACAGAAAGACGCTATGAGTCGGTTTTTTTGACAAACAGGTAATGATTAGGACATACGGGCGGGAAAAATGTAGAGCTCGCGGGACGGTATAGTGTTGAACGCGGAAATGCTCGTCTGAAAATTTTTGGCAAGCACCTCCTTTGGCACATGAGCCAGCCAATCTGGAATGTGGTAATTCAGTCCAACAGAACAGTCTGGATGGACAACGAAACTTGCCGGTGAGCTGGACAAATAGTCATCTCAGCAATGCGGTGGACTTTTCGATGCGGTGATAACTCACCAAAAACGTCGCGTCTTCACTAAAGCTGCCTTCATCAAAGATCTTGGAATGAGGGTCAGCATACGCTCGGTTCACCACTAGTTCAAAACCAACCAGCAAGAATTCCGCACCGTCCGCAGTGTCGTTGGTTGCCTGCAAGCTATGTGGGATCCCAGGGGGGAAATACCACAAGTCACCAGGACCCTATGCCGTGAACGTGAACAACGACGAGACGCCCTGGATAAGTCTACAAATACACACCACGTTCCCGACGAAACTTTGCCCGTTTTGGTCCACGGATGTCACTTGAACATATCCGCTCAATACATACGCCCACTGCAAACCGCTCGGTTTGGTATCATGATCAGTTGAACGTAACAACAAATTCACCTCTGAAGTCTTGTGCCAATGGAGCTCGCTGTCGATGAATCTCTTCAGCCATCAATGAGATGATATCAAAATAACCCAGCCTACCGTATGGCTCCCACCTCAAGCCGCATATTAACACCCGCCATTGCTGCCAGACGGGGTTAAAAAGCTTATGTCAAGGCACGCCCGACTCACCCGTCGCGATAGGCATCACTTCGACTACGGGATGTCAACGTTCACGCCGCCATCAACCAAACGAGACAGACGCACTATTCTGTTGCCTAGCCCAACCACCCGTCTGCAGACGTTGGTGGCTGAGCGCCATCGGCCACTTCGCGTTCGGACTAGCATGCCAGTCGATATCAGCATTGAGCGCCTCGCAGCGACGAAACGATGGCCATCTCACATATCACCATTGTCCGTCGTCGGGGGTGCCAGTTCGTCTGCATTTTGCAGTGCTATGGGGACGTTTTGAGGACCGAGGATGGAAGCACCAAGACTGCCTCGCTCAGGCACCGGTACAATATTGCTGTCCGGGGTCCAGAGAATGGCGTTTGGATCGTCGCTGGCATATGGTACTGTCGGGCTCGCAGATGCGGCAGCCGAGGTGGAACTCGCAGTAGTACTGCCGTTGCCGTTTTTCTCGCCATCCGACACGGGAGAACAACTTGCGATGGCAGCGAACAAGAGCGTGACGAGAGTGGGCGAGAACCCCTTGGCCATGTCGATCGTTGGAGAGTAGATAAGTCGCGTATCTGAATCTCAGGCTGTTGAGATGTTGAAAGAACAATCGAAGCCTTTTTATATTGCGAGTTCTCGCCAATCGGATTTAAGGTCCTGGCTGGATATAACGACGTAACAGGACCCTGGCGTCCTAGCCTCCATGTCACGACACCGTTCTTCCGTAGATATCCGGCGGGCGGTTCCTGAAGGAGCACGATCTTGACCCGAGTGATCAAGGCGTCCTAGTACCCGTTTGAATCTTGACAAATGAGGCAACCCCGCAGGAGGTACATATAGGGCAGTGCATCTCAAGGATAAGATATGCAGGAGTATCCTCGTGATAGCGATTGCATGTGCTCCTGTTGACGAGATCCGTCAGTAGTGAACTCTAAGCAGCAGTGATAATATCTTCTACGGAGAACAATCTTGACCCCGTTTGAATTTTGACAAATGAGGCAACCCCGCAGGAGGCACATATAGGGCAGTGCATCTCAAGGATAAGATCTGCAGGAATATTTTGGTGGTATCCTCGTGATAGCGATTGCATGTGCTCCTGTTGACGAGATCCGTCAGTAGTGAACTCTAAGCAGCAGTGATAATATCTTCTACCCTAACAAGCATGCCAGTGGTGGTGTGCCGCTTCAATTCTCCATCCAAGGCAGGTATGATTAAACCCTGTTTATTTTCGGTATCGGTGAATATAGTATGCCGAGGGCACACTACTGCGTAAACAACGGCGATAGTGCCGTTCTCGTCGTCCGCGAAAACGAGTACGCTCCGAAATCTAAGAAGTTCAGCGGTGCCTTCTAGATTCGTGACGAGCGATAGGCCGCCGGGCGGATGAATGATCACTCGGAGCGCCAGGTTATTCTGGGAAAGTGCTAGAACATGACTCACCGAAAAGTGTTGGATAGACAAGCGTCCGTTCCCGGGCCGCAGCGGCCCGTTGAGTATCAATACCTTTTCTTTCATCTATACTTCTTAGTTCGTGATCACACATCGATTCTTTGTTCTTCCCCTTGATATAGTTATTTCAGATATGCTATCTTTCTTCTACGACGGCTCAACTCTAGTTCCGAGTCAAACACACATGGTCACCCGCGTTTGAGACCAGACTTGGCCCGAGCGCGCCATTGTTTCGTGCGTTTGTTCACTACTACACATTGCGTCCGTGTTCATATATTGGACGATCTTCTTCGAGACCGCTACCTCAGTCCATTACCTTTCCCGCATGACGACTGAGGTGAGCTTACTATCATATGCATTCTACCTACTCGAACTTACAGTGTACCGTACATAGTTTGCTGTCCCTCGATAGTCGTCGTGCGCTCGGCTGTTGCAGCGCCTTTAAGAAGCTCATGGCCGGACATCATTCCCCGCATTAAGAAACTAAATCGACATGCACACCTGGCGTCGGTCCGTTCACAAAATTAGAATGATGCATGCAAGCCGATGCTCACCAACACGAGTGGCTCAATGGACGTTATGACGGAGTTATCTCCCCGCACTGCACGGTCAATAAACAATATTACTTGATTAGAAAGTTTGAAAATGCTTACCTATGTTGGGATGGCACGAGATCGCTTATATTCGGACGTAGGTCGACGGGGTAAGAATATGACAGGAGGTGACGAAACCAGAATCGTCACGCGACCTTGGACTCCCGTGGTTTTGGAGTCGCCATCTCATAAATAATTAGTGTAGATTCTCGGAAGCATCCGAGAAGAGTGACGAAAGGGAGCGATTCTCCGCTCGGGCGATAGACGTGTAGAGAATTCGTTTCCGTGCAACATCAACCGCCCCGAGTCCGAATTTTACTCGCCGCAAGATCGTCGCTTCCGAGAAGAGGAAAGAGGGAGGGAGGAGAACTTGAGCTGACAGCATGAATGAATGTGGTTCTCAGTGGAGCAGCATTGGCGCTCATCAAGGCCATCCGCGCTCAGAGTAGTACAGAGCACCACTGCAACTTTTCGATGTCCTCTTGTTCATTTACCATATTAGATAACGACATCATCGGTCCTTTCGTCTCCATACCATACCTGGACGGCGTTGACTCTGCGTTCTGTAACCCGCGTTCCTGACAGAAGGAGCCACGAGGCACAACAAGAAGGTCACCTGAGTGTATCAATCCGCTGCAGCGGTAATTCAGGAACGAGATGCAGAGATTGTGGAATCGTCTGGGGCGGCCGGGGCCGTCCCTGATTGGCTAGATGAGGCGATGCATAATAGTATTAGCCCTATTTCCAGGCAGACAAGTAGTCGCAACTACATGGGGCTGTGCTACTTGTCAGGCGGAAGGAAAAACCGACAGAACCCAGAACCCCTACCTTTCATTTTGACGAGCGTTCCGTGCCACATCTCGTAGGAGGGGAAGATGACCATGACTGCTGGGATAAAGGATGTGACGGTCCGAGAGCAGTCGAGCGTTCCGCGCCACATCTCGTAAGGGGGGATAAGAATGGCCATGACTGCTGGCATCAAGGATGAGTCAAGGGATACGACGGACCGAGAGCAATGCGGTCAAAAAGCAATGAATGAATATATATGAACGGACATTATGTTCCGAGTTAGTTCGGATGAAATCGTAAGTTAATGCGGGAAGATGGTCCAGGTGATCTGTTGTGACCCGATGCCCTCTCCGATACGATCCGCTGTGGCGTGTAGACGGAGGGAATCGGACATGCAAGGAGATGTTGGTAGGACTGTTATATTTCGGTTCAAAGAGGGTGGTATAATCAACAAGGGAGGGTTCTAACGGTTGAACCTTTGTCCAGGATCCGAATAGTCTGCCCGACTTCGGAAAACCAGCTGAGTCCCTTGTCAAACGTTCCAAAACCTTTCGCGACTGGGTACTTGAGCTGCCGTATACATGAGATATAGGGCAGCGCCTGCACGTGCAGATGCAAATGTTGCACGCTATTGAAGGGGGGTATATGGAACCCCATCCTGGGATCGGGGGAATGGGAGTGAGAGTGACGTTGGATAAAAAGTACTCACTTGCGGTGTGTGGGAGGTACTTGAAGCTTCTCTAGGATATCGTTTCCTATACTCTCCATACGTCTAACTTGGATGTACCCTGAGCAGGAGACATGGAGGGGAGTAAGCCTCGTACCCATATCGACATCTCGACTGGTTAGTTTCTTTACACTGCCTGCGACAGAAAACGTCAGAGAAACATAGGGAGACCACTCGGAATGAGACTCACTGATATGCACCTTTGGAATCAACTGGATATGATGAAGGCTCGCTGGGAAACGGTCACGGAAAGCGAAAAAGTCTGCGTCCTGGAGGGTATTCACATTCGTCCAACGAGTGTGGAGAGGCTCTTACTTCCCACACGATATCAAAGGCATCGCGATTGCTCGAGAATGCCTTGCAAAAAATGCAATGAGTGTCCGTGTCCGTGATACGACGAGGTGTGACGGCCTCAGTTTGTCGATGGCCTTTTGCGCAGAACGAAGCGTGGAGCATGAGCCATGCAAATAGCGGCGCAGACATGTAGGCCGCTACTCACAAAGCTGGGCTCGAGCGCTCGGGCGACGTTGCGCGTGTTCACCGCGAGCAGTCAAATAAGGCAATCGTAGTCTTTAGCGCGTCGCGAACTCGCCTTAAATTACCATCAATTCCTAGGCTACATGACCGCTTGACTCACTACGGAGATACGCCGCCCGCTCCTCATTTCCACACTCGTTCTCGAGTCTCAGCTCCAGTGCCATGTCAACGTCTTCCGAGACTACCCATGCGACCTTGTTTGGCGATGAATCCGTCTCAGTCACCGATGCTACTTTTGATGTCTCTCTGCCTGCAGTTTCAGATCCCACCGACTCTGTTGAGACGACCAGCTGCCCCCACTTGACCGCCCTGCTCGCGGATCCACGCACGGGAAACGGCGTGCTGAACAAGTACAAGACCGTCGTTGCCTGGCATGCACGTCGAATACAGGATACCTCTCCCCCAGCAAAACGGCGAAAGGTGTGTCTTTTCCCATGCCTGCCCAACACATGGCACACGCACGCGTCGCTGACCTATATAGCCAACTCAGGTCGCTGCGCCAACCTGTGATACCTGCAACGCCACCTTGTCGCGCCCATTCGTATGTCTATCCTGTTCCTTTGCGGGCTGCTGGCCACGCGGACACGTCACCAATCATCTCCACGAGACAGGCCACTCCTTTTGTACGTCTATCTCATCTCGCCATCCCGATCTCGTCCTAAACGTTGACACCCTCCGCGGCACTCTCATTGCCTATCCAGGCGTCGACACCCGATCTGGCTCGGTATTTTGCGCAGATTGCGATGATGTCATATATGATGCTACCATGGACGCAGTGTATCTATCGACCGTCATTTTGGTCGAGGAACAAATGACTCGGTTTCAAGGTATGCCTGCATTGGTCGAATCGCTCGGGTCCGTGATTTCATGTCGGCATCAGTGGCGAAAAAGGGAAGAGAACCTTATCAACCTTGGACGCCGACCGAGAGCGAATCCGTCGCGCTAAAAGAGGCGACTGTCCTCTCTTGTCAAGGTAGGTCATTCCCGTGCTTTGCTGTTCGTGTAGCAGACGCTCAGGCCTGCCAAGGTTGTCGCGGCCTCCTCAATCTTGGACAGACCTGTTTCCTCAACGTCATCCTCCAATGTTTCATCCATAACCCATTGTTACGAAATTATTTCCTCAGTGACAGGCACAATACGAGGCTGTGCAAACATACGGACTGTACCTGCTGTGAGATGGACAGTCTGTTTGCAGAAGTGAGTAACACGTTCCATAACGGTTTAAGCCCACCCTGGCTCTTCCAAAAAAGCCTATCGTGCGAAACAGGATCTGGGATCTGACCACCCCTCTCTCGTTGCTTTCCTTTCCCAGGTATACTCTTCGAACCAAACCCCTTTCGGACCGACGTCGTTCCTCACCACGACGTGGAAAGTCTCGGCGGAAATGTCGGGTTACGCTCAACAGGACGCCCACGAGTTTTTCATCACCGCACTCAACCAGATTCATGGGACGTGTCGCGGATCGACGAATATCTCGTGCAACTGTATCATCCATCAGACGTTTGCGGGACAGTTGCAAAGCGATGTAACGTGCGAGCGGTGTGGGAATATGACAAGCACGGTCGATCCGATGTTGGATGTCAGTTTGGAACTGAGGGGAAAGGGTGGGGAGGTCGCTGGAGGGGAAAATACGTTGGCGGGGTGTTTGAGGAGGTACGTGGATGGATTGGCATCGTTTTTTATTTATTTTAAAAATAAGCTGACCGCATTCGGTTTCTGCTAGGTTCACCAAGCCCGAAAAGCTCGGCCCGAAAGAGTATAGTTGCAGTAAATGTACGAAAGCGCACGAAGCGGTCAAGCGTCTGAGCATACGCAAGTTGCCACCCGTGCTCAGCTTTCAATTCAAGGTGGCGTTCATTCTTTTTTTTTTGCTATGGGATAGTATGGTGTGTTGATCAACGCAACGTTGTCAACAGCGGTTCGAGCATAGGACGACCTCGAAAGCGGTCCCGCAAAAGATCGACACACCGGTTCGATTTCCGGCATCGCTCAATATGGCACCATACACGACGCTCGTGATGAATCACTCGGGCAAAGACGGAGACGGATCGACGTGCGTGTCTTGCACACGGCGGCTCTATTCTTGTGATCGTGACACGTGTGTGTGTATAGGTACCCGGGACCAGAGGCCATGTACGAGTATGACTTGTTTGCGGTGATCAATCACGAAGGTCAGATGGACAATGGTCACTATACCAATTTTGCGCGGTTCCGGGACGAGGTGGGTTTCCCTTTTTTCTTTCTGGATGGGTATTTTCCCGGGCTTGGTAGCTGACCCAAGTATACACAGTGGTATCGCTTCGATGATGACAAGTAAGTTTTTTCGATCGTGGAACGACTGATGACGCGCGCGCTCTCCCCATCGTTGACACGTTCATTGCAGGGTGACTCTCTCCAATTTGGGGGCATGCCTCAACTCGAACGCGTACATGTGCTTCTATGTCAAGCGTCACCTCGACTACAAGCCGTACATGAAACCGACGTATCGCGTAACGAGAGACAATGACATTGTCCGCGAACAAGAACAAGAAAAACTCAGGGAGATGGCAAGGATGAAGGAGGTCGACGACGCGCTCATGGCGACGATCGCCGGAGATTGAGTGGAGAAAACGTGTGTTGTCATCATAGGTAGGGTCAGGGTACGAAAGAGGAGCCAGTACCGTTCAGTATACAATCGCGCTGTCATATAATAGCTGGTGTCTGTAGGACAAGTGTTGTTCGTAGCTTGAGTTCCCGTGTTGTATATGTATGTGACAAGTATAGGGGACTAGGGATGGTTAAATAAAGGGAAGGAAGGGTGAGTTCAACGAGGTAGCTAAAAGTAAAAAAACAAAATATGACAAGGAAAAGTTTTGTATGTATATATTCCAAACGACATTTGGATCATTAAGGGATGTCATATCGTTGGGAAAGTGGCAGGAGTGGGATGTTGAATGGTTGGTGAGTGGAAGGAGGGGGACTGATTTAGGGGATGATGTCGGAAAGTTCGCCCTCCCGTATTCGGATTTCTACTACCTCAACCTCAAAGTCTGTCATGGAAGACGTGGTGGAGGACCAAGAGTTGGAGATGAAACCCTTTGAACCAGGAGGAGAGGTGGATGCGACGTCTGTGGGGAAAGATGGCATCAAATATTAAATCCAAATCAGCCACTCAGAACATGAAAGAAACGAGCTGACATCGATCTTTGATATAAGGCGGGACAAAGAGATCCTATTTAGAAGACGGTTAGCGTCAATGTCTCTCAGTGGGGCGGGGGCGAGCAAACGAGACAAACCTGATTCCATACAAATCCCTGACTCTTTTGAATGGTCAAGATAGGACGGAGGGTGTGGGTCAGGCGACGGTCGCGCTGGCGGTGGCGCCTCTTGGTCGCTTCCGGCTCCGGATCAACCGCACGCTGTTTTCCTTTGATGTCCTTTATGAGCTGGGCTGCGTTTTTTTCGCCGTTGGAGGTGGAGGAAGGGGTGTGGGTGTGGCGATCGGCTTCATCGATCTCCATGTTCTGGACGTGGGTGTCGTCCTGCGAGTCGGACGAGGTCACGGCATTGGGGGTGTGGTCGAGGGTGTGCTCATGGGAGATGGTGTGATAGTCATCTGCGTCCTCGGAGCATGAGTCGTCGTCGGACTGGCTATCGGAGTAATCTTCATCGTCGTCGTCGTCGTCGTCGTCGTCGTAGGGGATCTGCTCATAGCAGGCCCAGGTTGGGGGCGAGGCAGCACGGCCGATGGTGCGGCGTCTAAAGTAGGAGGAGTATACGGGCGAGTTTGGGGTGGATATGGCTGTTGGGCTGCTCATTTTGTGTTGTGTCGTCCTCGTCAGTGCAAGACGAAGAAGTCGAGTCACGGCTCTCTCTCAGTGTGAAATGTGAAGAGTTGCCTTTTTTGGGTTTCATTCATGGCCAACTCAAAGTATGCCTACGCGCGCAACTTTGAGCTCCCAGATCCACTCCTCCCGGGGTGTTTCTTGCTCTGTCGCATAGACGGACACTCATTTCATCGGTATGTCACCAAGGAAATCGAATCGCGACATCTCATCCACCCGATACAGCTTCTCCGAGGAACATGCCTTCTCGAAACCAAACGACGAGCGTGCTCTACAGCTCATGGACCACGCCGCCAAAGACCTCATGTCCGAGTTCAAAGACATCGTCCTCGCCTTTGGTGAATCCGACGAGTTCAGGCAAGCACATCTCCCATCCCCCCAAACGCTCTCTTCACCCCCGACCCACCCAGCTTTCTCCTCCGAAAATCAACCCATCTGTATAATCGCCGCCACGCAAAAATATTATCCACCCTCACGTCCTATTTCACATCGTGTTATGTATTTCACTGGCCCCGATATTTTCCGGATACCCCGTTACGCTATCCCCCCTCCTTTGATGGCCGGGTCGTCTTGTATCCCGACGAGCGTGCGATCCGCGATTACTTTGCGTGGCGACAAGCCGATAGTATGTTGCCCCCGCTTTGTCCGTTCCAACCGGTACTGAGCTGAGCTGCGCGTCAGCATCACAGCACACATAAATAACCTCTACAACACTGTATTTTGGGCTCTCGTTCAACACGGGGGACAGACGACCACCGAGGCGCATGCCGCTCTGAGGGTGATGTCTACCCGTGCGTTCAGCCGAGAAAACTGGCTGACTTGGGTTCAGGGCACCGTCTCTGCACAAAAGCATGAGATGTTGTTTCAGCGATTCAAGATCAATTATAACGAGCTCTCGGCCCGATTCAGGAAAGGAAGCGTGGTCGTTCGTGAGAAGGTGAGATCATACAAATCGTGGCGACTCGGTCTGTATTGATACCTGTCGTGTGCCAGGTCAGCGAACCCGAGGACTCACAAGATACCGGCGATCTTCCCGGACCCGTCACAACACAAGCAACCGAGATTGTGCGAATCCCGCAAAAGGAAATTAAACGCGAAAAGTCAAAGATGACGATAGAGGTTTTGCACTGTGATATCATTAGCGACGAATTTTGGGACGCACGACCGCACTTGCTCACTGGTTAACGTCTGTTCTACAACTGTTGACGTGCCTAGATCATCTGATATATCATTCTTTGAGGGGGATCTGCGGTCCACCATGCATGATCCGAAAGAACTGCGCCGATCGCGCGAAGTTCTACAACTCATTTGTGCATTCCCATGGTCCATACCACGGTTGGGGTACTCGGACTTTACGTACCGAGGCCTGATCCTACCAAACCCCCCGGTTCTGTTGACACAAGTGTGTAGACCGTGGAGAGAAATTTCTAGAACTACAAATATTCTATCCGATCATCCTTCCCTGACTGGTTGTATCTAAGTGAATGCACCAAACCTGATACAGATCCGTTTGTTGATATCATATAGTACTCGGGTCGCTGCCCAGCTGCCTTCGTTGCTTCGATACAGAGGGTTGGGAAGGTCTATCACAAGTAGATGTGCTATAACCACACCGGCTTGCACATGAGAAGGGTGGCAAGCAGAACATTGCGGAGGCGTGATGAGTAAGCACATTTGCAAGGCGTTAGTGGACAAAAAAAAGGTTTAAATTCTGTCAAAGATTGATATCGGCACTTCCTATGTACATCACGGTGGTGGTAGCGGTGTTCCGTTAAATTCGAATCCGCAGCGCAGGTCTTCGGCAATAGAGCCTAGGTGGATTCCGACGAGATTGGGAGCGGTGACGATAATGTTGACCACCTTTGAGCGCCGTGATCTAATACAGTGATCGAGACGTACCTTGGGCAGCTAAAGAGGACGTGACACGGTGCCATGTATCCGGGGATTACCTTGTAGAGGGAACGCTGGCCATGATACATCAATGCATGTCCGGCTGCCAAAATCTAGATATGAGTTGATGGCACAAACCTTGTCCACAGCGCCCCGTCGAGACCCAAGGTTCTTTCCACATGCCGCACACCATGCAGCACTATGCGACCTGCAAATCAATAATGTTTATTGGGATGGCGTTATCTATGTAGGAGATGGATACGTCGTGAAAAGGGTTCTTGCCATATTACCCAAACCGTCCCAGGGTAAGGCCCCATCCCGTTTGTGATCGTCCGGTGTAGTATATGCGGCTGCTGCATGTTCGTGCCATCAAAGTTCCAGCCCCCGTGGTAAGTGCAAGGATCTTTAAAGTTACGGAGTACGAAAACATGGCGATTGCAGGAATAGGTCAATCCATAAGTCAAGCGCGGAGCTAGCCAAAAACGGTGTACGATGGCACAAGTCATGTGACCTTGCACTTACTAGGGGCGTATAGGAGCCTGGCGTCTGACGGCTGCGCCGATGGAAACCGACCGTCACCAATGTTCATCTCATCGTCGGACATGTTGTGTAGGCGGAGCGCTGGACTGTGTGTGAAGCTCAGCAGACGAATCCACTTGGGTGCCTGGCATCAACCGGCCGTCATTAATGTTTTGTTCATCTCATCGTCGGACATGGTATTGTGTAGGTAGACCGCTGCTGTGTGTGAGTGCTGAGTATGGTGAAGCTCGGCAGACAAATCCGCTTGGGTGCCTGGCATCAACCGACCGTCACCAATGTTCATCTCATCGTCGGACATGTTGTGTAGGTAGAGCGCTGGGCTGTGTGTGAGTGCTGAGTATGGTGAAGCTCGGCAGACAAATCCACTTGGGTGCCTGGCATCAACCGGTCATCATCAATGTTCATCTCATCGTCGGACATGTTGTGTAGGTAGAGCGCTGGGCTGTGTGTGAGTGCTGAGTATGGATGGTGAAGCTCGGCAGACAAATCCACTTGGGTGCCTGGCATCAACCGGTCATCATCAATGTTTTGTTCATCTCATCGTCGGACATGGTATTGTGTAGGCGGAGCTGGGCAGGTCATGGGGAAAACAGCGGAGTCCAGAAAATCTGATTATGTAATTCGCAACAAATTGGAAGGCAGCTTGACGTTGCAATGTTCTCGGAAACCCTCATTTAACATTGACTACCGCTGTAGCCTGTGACGAAGAAAGTCAGTCATTCTAGTGACAGGCTCGTACGACCATGAAATTAAATTTTTGAGAAGCTTCGAGTGGAATTTGCTCCTGCAAGGTCAGGGAAATCTGGCCAGTCTGATTTTTTAGTCTGCCGCATGTATTCAGGGTCTTGGTCATGTTCGACTCCCCTGACTGGCTCGAGCTACACTTGCACTATGACAGTCACGGTCTGGCAAACTAAAGCCCGAGGAGTCGTATGTCTTGTGTATCTTTTCTCATATCCTTTTTATTGATGACGATATGCTACAAAATCAGATATAATATTTCATCAACTCACAATGAAAGAAAAATGGACTCTATAGATAAAGAATGAACCTGCGGAGAACAGATAGGCTATGTTCCCCGAGTTGGGCTCACATGCATGATATGTTTACAATGCCACATGAGCGGTTCCACTTGCGGCATACAGAAAACTTTGCTCTCCCTGTAGGGAGGCAGTGTAGGTCCAACTGGGAACAACCTCGTGTCAGCACTTCTCTCCCCAAGGTCACACGCATATAAGATGGACGATGGAGGTTATTAGCCCCAGATCAAAGCAGTTCTGCCTTCGACCACCCATCGACATCCTACCTCATCATGTCATTCTGTATCATCTGCTCCCTTTGCAGGTTGCATCACTCCCCGGGACAACAACATCCTTTACCTCCTGAGCTGACAAAAGAGTTAGAGGAGTCTCGGCAATTCTCATTGGATTCGGTGTGCATCTTGCATGTGCTAGTCCCCCTCGATTAACTTATGTTCTTGTTGCATAGCTCCTGGCGCTCCTCGCGCGAGTCTTCCTAGAATTTATGTATTGGCGCATTTCTGACGCTTCTCGCATAGCATCCTTGCTTTATCCGGATCCAAAGTATTACAGCCGGGGGCGCTGGCGTTTCTCATTTACACCATCAGCCTCCGTCTTGCTGTCAACAATTGTTTTCTCCAGGTAAATATGCTCTTCTATCTATTCCCCGCTCTGTGATCCCGTGTTTTTTTCTCAGAACTATCCTACTCTGTCGAGATTTCTCCATGCTGTACCCATCCTCGGTACTTTCTGCATGGCTGCCGTCGAGCTTGTCTTTGACGTGCAATCGCCTGCCCTTGCATTTGTTGTCCTTTTCTTGAGTGTCTTACCACTCATCACCGCTGCCGTTCATCATGGAAGGCGGTGTGCGGAACCGGCTATGGTGGTGTTGCCGATCAGGATGCGGAATGATCCACCGGCTACCATGTCAAGTTCTGCTGATATAAGCACCCAATGCACGTAGTTTATGAGTTTTCCCTGCGGTTTGAAAAACTGGCAATTACATACGACAATTATCTCTTGACTAGAATGAAATAGGTTCCATTTCGATTGCAGTAGATACTCTCATAGTAGAATCGTATTCCCTTTCAATTTCATCCCCTGCAGCCTGGGAATCGGTCGACATGGTGCGGAAAGATCGATCCTTGTTCGCAAGTCAACGGACTTGGACAATGGTGAAATTGGAGCCGAGTGGACTCGCAAAGCCGACCTGTACAACGCTTCATTAATGACCGGCAATCGGGCACGTGCCGTGCGTCATATCCCCGCAACAAGCCTGCATAAGCGCGCTCCTCGATTTCAGGGTTCACGATACTAGCACGTTTGTTTTCTCGGCTCAAGATACTTATTCAAGAACTCTGGTTTGTACAAAGCTTGCGAATCGTCGATTAGTATCAAACTATTTCCAATCCAGCTACCGTCTTCAATGCCTCATCCACTATCACTTCAGGGAACTCGTACTGGATCCAGTGCCCCGCGCCTGGGACCATAATAGGTCGAATGTGAGGGTAAGGATGAATGTCTTCGACCAAACAGAGTTCACTGATCGCAGGATCTGCCACCACGACGGTCACCTTCCACTTCGCCGGTATGGCATTGAAGTCATCGAAAAAGTACCACGGTCGGTTGTGCTGCAAGGAACAAGCCATTTCGAATCAGCACAAATTTACCAACCACGGACAGCTACTGGCGGGAGCCTCTTACACTCAAAATGGCGTGTATGGCTTCGACGGAACATAGACGTGTTCCAAGTTCCCTATAGATGTTATCCTCGCGCGTCCAGAGAGGATTCTCAGCCCCATACGCTTCTGCTCGTTTAACGTTGATGCACGAGTCGGTAAATACGCCTTCCACGAAGTCGAGCCCCTCTTGTGCTTTTTGCAGAGGAGGATCGACGAGGACGATCGCTGTCGGGTGTGACGGGGGAAGATATGGAATGAGATGCAGTATCGTCACTGCACCCAATGAATGACCGATGATCAGGGAGTAATTTCTTGCCTCGAGGTATGGACGGAGGTCGTTGGCGATGGAACTGAGGTGGTAGTCGGTTGACACTCTGGATGCGTGCCCGACGAGGTTGGGAGCGGTGACGAAGTAACCTGATAATGTTGAAACGTTGACCTTTGAGCGCCGTAACCTAATACGGCGATCGATACGTACCTTGAGCAGCCAAGGTGGACGCGACACGGTGCCATGTATGCGAGGATGATGTTAATCCATGAAGCAAGAGTGCATGTTTGGTGGCAGTAGGTGAGCCCCAGGTTGTTGCGGAGGGAACGCTGGTCATGACGGTGGGGGAGCTGATAGGAAGAGGGCTCACCGAGAAGTTACCCCTCTAATAAGGGGCAAGATAGGGTACAGCACGGGTTAACCCGTGGATAAAATATGGTACACCGTACCTACGGGTATGGGTTAACCCGTCTACTCCCGCGGTGTGAGCGCTTACCCGCGGTGTGGAGAAAAACCGCGGTTTGGCGGGTACATGATAGACTCAGATCCCAGCGATTACAATCTCATCAACATTAGTAGATTCAGAGTTACCCGGGTAACTCTGAATCCTCCGCAAAGTTTCTGTCAGGCGACCTGCGTGAAAAGCGTTATGTAATCAACTATAAACTGTAAGTTCGTTTACCTGGTAGTTGGTGTCAAGGAGCGTTACAGAGTGAACGGAACTTCACGGACACACGGACACGCTTGAAGGCACTGGACGCTGAATATGTATGTTGCGACAGCTTCTCGTCCACAATCAACCTGGTCGTACTGCGCGTGTGAGCCGTCATGTGTCAGCGATTTCCTCGAGGGGAAGCGAGGAGGTCCGTTTTCAACCAACCACACTGATGAAGAAGACTCGCCAGGCGTCACTGACGACCGAGTGACCTCATACACGACCCAGGAGGCCTCGCATGGAAATTAGAAGCTCGCACGAACGATTCGAAACAGTCGAGGGACCCGACGGATGATGACGCGCGTCATCCAGACGAGTCCACAGAGTCACTCGACAAGCATGAGGGTGCGGGGATGGGAGATACCGAGCTGAGAGCTGAGACCGGCATGTTTAGGGAGTCGAGAGTCGATGAAGTACATCGGCGCACCCAGACGGACGCCCACACCTTCCTCCATCTATCCCAGACTCTCCAGAGCGTCCACCACAAACTTTCAACGTATGTCAACGACCCAACGATGGCGACATGAAACAATCGGTTGCAGGATGTAAGTATGCAGGCGCACGGATACAGTCGCACGACGAGACGGCCGTACTGGGGCATCACCAGATCGATTCAGAGTGTCTCGGACGGAAGACGGACGACGGCGTCAACGATACAAATGGGTGGAGTCGAGATGCATGGCGGATCGAGGGTCGTCGCGATGCTAAGTCTCTTTCCACATCTTCCCCCGTCACACCCGACATCGATCCTCCTATGCATACCGCGCCAGAGAAGCTCGATTTCTTGGATGGCATGTTGGCCGACCTCTATGTCCTGTCGATGCCCCGAATACGGTGTCTTGAGCGTAAGGGGCCGCTGTTGTTCTCCATACCTAATGCTGATTCGAATTGGCTTGCACCCGACAGCAAAACCGGATCGTGGTGCTTTTTTGATCACTACAATGCGGTACTGGAGAAGTGTAGCGGTCATCAACAAGCCTTGTCGAGTGGAAGATGGTACTTGATTCTCGTCAACGAGTCTCGAGGATTATTCGCTTGCCAAGAGATGGATGATCCGGTCTTTAAAGGTTATAGACTAACACCCTACCCTCCCTATGGACATTCGCCCTTTCCCTCATCTGTTCTGAAGGAGTACGCTGATTCACTGTCAACTGATGACGTTATCCATTTCGCATCAATTTTAGACAGCTTCACACCACGATGCCGTTCCGACAGGCACGGTCACATATCTAGATTCCGAGAGGTTCGACTGCCGCTCGACTAGCGCTCTACACCATCCACGCCGCGAGTTTCCGCCCTTTCGAATTTGACCCAAGATGCACCTTATACTGATGTATTGTTATCCCGTGCTCTTCGTTCAAGTGGTACAGTCCTAATCACTTCTTGTGGGGTCACTCGAAGAAAGAAAGTGCTATGCATAAATTTCTAGGTATTCAAACTGCATGAAACTAGTATGCTACTTGGATTACGCGGGTTGTTCTTCGAGGTATGTTGCATTCATTGAATATAGTATGGCCGACCTCCACTTCATTGATAATCTAGTTTGACATAACTGCCGTAGCAGGATGACCTGGCACGGTAGATGGTAGGTCCTGCATTCTGACAGGCAGCGGCGTTTCTTCACACTGTCTGCCATGGTGAAGCATGGTGGTGACGAATGGCAAGACACTGAGTAACAAGACGACGACTGCAAGGGCAGGGGATTGGATGTCAAAGACAAGCTCAACACCGGCCATGCAGAATGTTCCAAGGAGGGGTATAGCATGAAGGAATCTCGACAAGGTGGGGTAATTCTGAGGGGAATATGGGATTACGAATGATGGGAGATGTTGGGGAGCGGTACGTACCTGGATGAAGCATGGGCTGACAGACAGGCGAAGACTGATGGTGTAAATGAGAAGCGCCAGCACCACCGGCAGCAAAGTCTTAGATCCCGAGATCGTGAGAACACTAATATTATAAGAGACCATGTCAGCAACATGATGATACATACAAGATCGAGACTGACACAAGGAGCGTCGAGAGCTATTCGATCATGACATGTATGAGTGGAGGGTTGGATCAGCAAAGGCAAGATGCATACCGAGTTGAACGAGAATTTGTGCAAGTCCTCTAGCTCGCTCGTGACGTCAAAAGAGAAAGGGGGATGTTGTTCTGGGTCGATCTGGTGAGTGGGATGCAGCTTGCGGAGGGCGCAGATGATGCAGAACATGATGGGAAGGAATTTGAGTAGTCTTTCACAATGAGAGTTGAAGTCTACATACGCCATCTGTGTTATATACTAGGTACAGGTGCACAGTATTGGAACCACACGTCTCTCGCTTACATAACTCTGGTAGTATTGGAGGTACTGTCCGACAGGGGGACCCAAATATAGTGATAATTACAATGATCATCGATATCGATCAGTGACGATAGCGCTCCTTCAAACCGTGCCACAGGTTTAACTGGTGATTTCAATTTCATGGCAGTTCAGTTCGTTGTTCTCACGCTCCATTCTTGAGCTTGAGTACGAGTCTTGGCGTTGATTCAGCGTCCCCTTTATCGAAACGTCAACCTCCCTTTTGCTCGCCGCATATTCCTCAGATCAGTCCTTCAATCCGCAATAATATCCTTTCGATATTCTGTCTCACTAAACAGTGTTCATACTAGGTTAATACATGATGTCTTTAACGAACATGTGTAAAAAGAAATGATGTTGAATGCCACCAATATTCAAGTACTCATATAGGGTTGGTAGTTACGAAAACAGTATAACAATGTCGAACATGTCAGAACCACAACAAACATCACCCGACCCCGACACACTACAACACAGGATCATATCTGAGGCCTTGAGGCCTGACCGGGACCATCGGCTACCATCGGCTACCAGCTGATCGTTTCACTGTGTGTCACTGATCAGTGCAAGTCCTGTGTCGAAATAAGCGCTAGGCGTCTTTGATCTCTCACAGTCATGACCAGCGTTCCCTCAGCAACGACCTGGGGTTCACCTACTGCCACCAAACACGCACTCTTGATTCATGGATTATCATCCTCCTCGCATACATGGCACCGTGTCGCATCTTCCTTGGCTGCTCAAGGTACGTATCGATCGCCGTATTAGATCACGGCGCTCAAATGTCGTCAACATTATCAGGTTACTTCGTCACCGCTCCCAATCTCGTCGGGCACGCATCCAGAATGTCAACCAATTACCACGTCAGTTCCATCGCCAACGACCTCCGTCCATACCTCGAGGCAAGAAATTACTCCCTGATCATCGGTCATTCCTTGGGTGCAGCAACGGCGCTGAGTCTCTTTCCATATCTTCCTCCGTCACACCCGACAGCGATCGTCCTCGTCGATCCTCCTATGAAACAGACGCCAGAGAAGCTCGACTTCCTGGAAGCCAAGATTACCGACTCTTGCATCAACGTTAAACCAGCAGAAGCGTATGGGGCTGAGAATCCCCTCTGGACACGCGAGGACAACATCTGTAGGGAGCTCGGAACACGTCTGTGTTCCATCGAGGCCGTACATGGGACTTGGAGCGTAAGAAGCCGCCGTTTACTTGGTGAACTCGTGCTGATTTGATTTGGCTTGCACCTGACAGCAAAACCGACCGTGGTACTTTTACGATTACTTCAATGCCGTACCGGAGAAGTGGAAGGTGACGGCCGTGGTTGCAGATCCTGCGATCAACAACCTCTGTTTGGTAGAAGATATTCAACGTTACCCTCACATCCGACCTGTCATGGTCCCAGGCGCTGGGCATTGGATCCATTACGAGTTCCCTGAAGTGATAGTGGGTGAGGCATTGAAGACGGTAGCTGAATTGGAAATAGTTTGATACTATTCGATAATTCGTAAGCTTTGCACAAACCAGAGTTCTTGATTTGCCTCCACGGGTATAATTTCGTCTGCCAAGATCGGGGGACTATGATACGCGGTCATCGAAGGTTAATCAAACGTGTGACCCACAAAACACGATATTGTCGTGTCCCTCAAATATGAAAACGATGTTCATAGATAAGACATCACTCGCTCCCCGGACCATGAATACAGAGTTTTGGTTCTAATCTGTCAGAGTCTCCTTGATATGGTCTCGGGACGTTGTGGCGGATAGGAATTGGGAATCTTAATGAAGTTTGATCAGCGGCTTGCTCGACTCAGCATGGTGAACAGGGTTTCAATGATGTTGTTATCTGCATGTCAAATGAAACGTGTGCAGTGTTGAATGAGGGCACCAATCCGTTTTGCGATTTTCTGCGCTTTCGTGTACTCACCTCGCATCAAGTACAGTATATAGGCCGCGTACTATTCTATGTATGCACTTCCTTGTTGATGTTGGGTAGTGACAAATAGCGTCGATAGATAGTCTGGTTATAACTAGAAGAGATGGAAATATCGGAGAAACGATGGAGAGCATATGATCTCGGGAGTATCTACTACACATGCATCCACAATCGTAGGAGAGTTTGGTAGTATCTGGTCGTGCAGAAAGCGTGTAAGCTATGCATGAATATGACGCACCAGTAAGGGTGTTTTTGTCCGAGTGGGCTTGATTGGGTTTCTAGATCCAGCTAGTTAGTGAACTGCGGGCGATTCCTTCGGCGGGAGAGGAACCACACGGGCCCCGCTCCCCGTGTGGTTCTGCACTGGCAGGGGGACGACAACTTCAAAAGTCAGCCTAGACCAAGAGGTCGGGTGCGCCGGCTCAATCGTGGGAGTTACTACTGACCGGATCCTGGAAGCCTCCCTTTCCCACCCACGTTTACCGGTAAGGGTGTTGTTTTCCGGGTCACCGGGTGCAGATTGGGTGATCAGATCGCTAGACTCGTGACCAATCCGTCTAGAAGAGGCCCAACAACGGGATGACTGAGGCGGTACAGTTGCATTGTCTGTGCCAGCCCTAAACCGGATGGTGATAATCGACTTTGATGGGGGATCGGCTGAGAAGCTGTAGAGTAATTACCAGAGTTATGTAAGCGAGAGACGTGTGGTTCCAATACTGTGCACCTGTACCTAGTATATAACACAGATGGCGTATGTAGACTTCAACTCTCCTTGTGAAAGACTACTCAAATTCCTTCCTATCATGTTCTGCATCATCTGCGCTCTCCGCAAGCTGCATCCCACCCACCAGATCGACCCAGAACAACATCCCCCTTTCTCTTTTGACGTCACGAGCGAGCTAGAGGACTTGCACAAATTCTCGTTCAACTCGGTATGCATCTTGCCTTTGCTGATCCAACCCTCCACTCATACATGTCATGATCGAATAGCTCTCGACGCTCCTTGTGTCAGTCTCGATCTTGTATGTATCACCATGTTGCTGACATGGTCTCTTATAATATTAGTGTTCTCACGATCTCGGGATCTAAGACTTTGCTGCCAGTGGTGCTGGCGCTTCTCATTTACACCATCAGTCTCCGCCTGTCTGTCAGCCCATGCTTCATTCAGGTACGCACCGCTCCCCAACATCTCCCGTCATTCGTAATCCCATATTCCCCTCAGAATTACCCCACCTTGTCGAGATTCCTTCACGCTATACCCCTCCTTGGAACATTCTGCATGGCCGGTGTTGAACTTGTCTTTGACATGCAATCCCACGCCCTTGCAGTCGTCGTCTTGTTGCTCAGTGTCTTGCCATTCGTCACCACCATTCTTCACCATGACAGACAGTGTGAGGAAACACCGCTGCCTGTCAGAATGCGGGACCTACCATTTGCCATGCCAGGTCATTCTGGTACGGCAGTTATGTCAAACTAGATTATCGATGAGGTGGAAGCTATATTCAATGGACTCGAAGAAGAACCTGCTCGATCCAAGTAGCATACCAGTTTTCCATGCAATTTAAATACCTAGGAATTTACGCATAGCACTTTTTCTTCTTCGAGTGACCCCTACAAGAAGTGATTAGGACTGTACCACTTGAACGAAGAGCACGGGAGAACAATACATCAGTATAAGGTGGATCTTGGGTCAAATTCGAAAGGGCAGAAAACTCACGGCGTGAATGGTGCGGAGCGCTAGTCAAGCTGCCATTGGGGGTCGAACCTCTCGGAATCTAGATGTGTGACGGTGCCTGTCGGAACGGCATCGTGGTGTGAAGCCGTCTAAAATTGATGCGAAATGGATGACGTCATCAGTTGACAGTGAATCGACGTACTCCTTCAGAGAAGATGAGGGAAAGGATGAAGATCCATAGGGAGGGTACGGTGTCAATTTATAATATTGATTAACCTTTAAGGACTTCGTATCGTTCGCCCCTTGGCAGGCGAACAATCCTCGAGACTCGTCGACGAGAATCAAAAACCATCTTCCACTCGACAAGGTTTATTGATGACCGCTACACTTCTCCAGCATCGCATTGAAGTGATCAATGGGTACCACAGTCAGTTTTGCTGTCGGGTGCAAGCCAATTCGAGTCAGCATAAGTCCACCAGGTATGTGTTCGGGGCATCGACAGAAGAAGAGATCGTATCTTCGCACGTCCATAGGTGGGAGAGCTGGGGCCTGTTAGTCTGTGTACAAAAGAGGGTGCTCGGGCGGTCCATCCACTTGCCTGTCCGTCAGGCACCCCTCTCCTAGGATCGGGGTCGGGCCACAGCGAGCGAGCTATATACAGTACAGGCAGAGATGGGTAAGGGGAAATGGGATGGGGCGGTTTCGAGCCTGCGAAAGCTCTCATCAGGGGGCTACCGCTACCCCGGCCGCCTCCCGTCCGAGGCTAATTAGGGTATCAGCTACCAGTCTCAAGCCCTATCCAGGGAGTGGGCCCTGTAGTCAGCAGAGGGGCGGAGCCATGCTGAGGGCGTGATCCTGGACGTGACTGGTTGCAAGTGGGGAAATGCGAGTGGGGGATGGGGAGACTTCTCACCCGGCGTGCACCTGATAACAATCACCAACAGGCACTGGACCAGAAAGATACCCTTTCGGGTCATCCGTTGGGGTTTGAGCGCTGCCATGTTGTACCCAGGGCAGTGACATACTGACCTGGGGCCGTCTTTCACCGTATCCGCTAAGGGATTGGATGAGCGACTACAGAAAAGTAGTTGCGTGAGAGGCTCCATGATTAGGTAAGCGAATGTTGCGCCTTGACATTGTGCCTAGACTCAGAATTAGGTAAGCGAACGCTGCGCCGTGCCTAGACTCTCAGCGAAGGGATTGACGGAAGCGAACCAACTACTCCGTTGAAGAAAGGGCCTTTCCAGTCGAATGTCCATACACTTGGAGAGCGTTAGTGCATACTATAGTAGTGATTAACCATTGAAGCCTGTGTCTCGTCCCCCCGATCTTGGCAGACGAATAATTCTAGGCAAATCAAGAACTCTGGTTTGTGCAAAGCTTACGAGTCATCGAATAGTATCAAACTATTTCCAATTCAGCTACCGTCTTCAATGCCTCACTTCAGGGAACTCGTACTGGATCAAGTTCCCCGCACCTGGAACAATGGCAGTCAGACGTGAGGGTAACGGTGAACATCTTCGACCGGGCAGAGCATGTCGACTTTAGGATCTGCGACCAAGACCGTCACCTTCCACTTCTTCGATGCCGCATTGAGATCATCAAAAAAGTACCATGGCCTGTTGTACTGTAGAAAGCCAACTTGTATCAGCACTATTCTGACAACAATCACTGGCAGTCTTACCTGGGTTATGGCGTGCACCACCTTGACGGAGCACAGACGTGTTCCGAGCTCCCGATAGATGCTGTCTTCACACGTCCAGAGGATTTTCAACCCTATAAACCTCTGCTGGTCTGACGTTGACGCAAGAGTCGGTGAATGGGCTGTCGAAAAACAGGATTCTCTCTGGTATAAGTTGCATAGGAGGATCGACGAGAACAATTGCTGTCGGGTGTGACGGGGAAAGATGTGAAAAAAGGGCCAATGTCGTCAATGCACCCAAGGAATGGACGGAGGTCTTCTGCAATAGAGCTGAGGCGGTAGTCGGTAGCGGCTCTGGATGCATGTCCAATGGGAGCAGTGACCAAGTAGCCTGACAACACTGAGCGCCTTCGAGCGGCACAACCCAATACAACTTACCTTGAACAGTCAACAAGGACGCAACACGGTGCCAGGTATGCGAGGATGATGGATTAGAAGTGCGTACTTGGGCAGTAGGTGAACCCCACGTTGTAGCGGAGGGAACGCTGGTCATAATGGGGTGGGGTGAAGATAATATCTTGGTGAAGGACTCGTATTTTTATGATCGTTCACCAATGTCGACCATAAAGCTTCCGCAGTAACGACCTTCTGGTATGACCTGGGAATGAACTCGGAGGCTAGACAATCTGAAATACCTTCCAACCAAATGAATCTAACCATACCTCGAGCGCACGAAAAAAAGACCAAGTAAGGTGTTTTCCTTGGCTGGGACCGCACACCGTTTGAGCCTTTGAGGACTTGAGTTGCGACAAAGGGCTGGTGCGGACGGGTCGGCAAACGCCGCGTGGAGTACATACTACGCTGGATCCCAAATTGGTTTTGCAAGACAGCGAATTCCGAACTTGCGCGACTCCTTCGAACAGTTACACAAGCACGCATATGAACTTACCCACATGTGCCTACAGATCGTCTCCGTCCGACAAACTTTGACATTGAGGCGGTTGGTAGTCGCATAGATAGTTCCACCTCGGACCAGCCGCGTTATGGTATCGGCGAACATTCTGTCCTAGGCGACACCGCCTCCCGACACCTGGGGCGCTCCAGCACGCGACCGAGTCGGTCACACCAGAAAGGAAACCCCCGATGCGTCCATAACGAGTAATTTTCGAAAGTGCGTCCGACGCAATCATGCTGTGTTGCTTCATTGGGTAAGGGGAGCCTCACACAGAACATCGCCACCGAAAGTTACCCAGAGTGGTATCTTTTTGAATTCCCCACGGTGTGAGTGATGAAGCGCCGTCAGCCTGAGGGAGCTGACATATACCTTTCGCACAAGGGTCCATGTTCAGAGGCAATCAAGGCAATCAGCCCGTACAGCATCTCTGTACTTTTAGCCTTCTTGGGTAATTTTGAGGAGTGACGTGCAGCCTCATGTCACGTATGCAGACGAGCTTAAAAGGAGGGATCACCCACCAGGAAACGGCAGAGGAAAGACCCCAACAAAGCTTCCGACTCACTTGCATGTTTTTCCCTCCCACTCAGCTGGCGTCTCCATACTACACGCCTTTCTTTGGTCCAGGTACGGCTGATTCCTCGGAGGTTACCGGTTCACGTGTGCTTACTAAACTTGCTTTTTATCTTATCATTCATCACCGCGTGCCTTGGCCGCGCCGCGTATAATTCGACATGACATCTCACTTTGTGTTGTCCATATATTTGGTTCTGTGGGTCCACTAATTATTTTGCCAACAATGAAACCACCAAGTCATCATGTCCGGTGGCACACCGACCGACTGCAGATCTGGGGTAGCACCCTCCCTTAATTATCCCACACTACAACCCGAAACCGCATTCACCATCCCGTGCTCAGGGAACCCTTCGGACGGCGAGGCCGGCATTGCCGCCTTCCCCGCCTCCGGCGGAAGCGGCGAACAGCCCTCAGGGCTCTCGAACGTGGCCCGGTTCAACTCTACACCTTCTCATCAAGGAACATTCCTCGATCACCTTCTGGATAATCCAGAACAGTTTGATGACGCTCCATATATACCACCGAGGGTATCCCAGGCGGAGCTACCGACCTACCCCGCGCAGGATCCGCGAGTTACCAGCGTTTATGACCCAACAAATCACGACATCCAACATGTCAGCTTCTTTTTGTTCGATTTCAGCCCCGAACTAATCTGTCCTCTGTAGCAATATCCATACGAGGGCGGCACCAGTCCCGCGGAGTCACACCACAGCGCAGACTGGAGCACTTCCTCTTCCTCTTCCGCCTCCAGTCAACAAGTTCTCAATGACTATACCTCCCAGTACTCCCAGACCCCACGTCCACCTCGTGCCACCTCATATCCACAACACTACCCCGCTTACCGCGGACAACATCGTCATGGTTTAGATCATGTTCGTTATGGGGAGCAACCTTCAAATACCGGCGGATCCTACTATCGCCCCCCTCAAGGCTATTCGATAGATGGCTTACTAGCGCCTGAGATTTACGACGATACCAGTGCACATGCCACCATTTCATCGCATGTGCATTACCCCTCAACATCTTCCCAAGCATCTTCCTCATTCTCGTCGATCACTGCCACCAATCGCCCCTCGAATATTTCCACGTTTTTTGTGGCACCTTCCCCGGTCACCGATAGCACTCGCACTCTTTTTCCAGATGCTGGCCCTCACTTACGTCAACAGCTCGGACTCTCGGCCCACGAGAGTATTAGCCTGCGTTCATTGCCCAACCCCGCACCAGGAGAAAAACCATCAACCCCGTTACCGATGCTCATCAAGCTGGCTATCTACGGTAGTCCAAATAAGCAGTTAACGCTGCAAGAGATCTACTTTGAGCTTGAAAATCGGTTCCAATGGTTTCGGGACCACAAACACGAGAGGGCGTGGAAGGTGCGATTTTTTGTCCTCGGTGGCATGTTTCTGCCCGACTGAACTCTATCGTTGGGGCATGGATAGAACTCGATCCGACACAATCTGTCGTTGAACAAAGTCTTTCGACACGTTCCTCGTCCAATTACGGAGCCTGGGAAAGGAAGCTACTGGCAATTAGACGTTTCTGAAGGGGAGGGTTACAAACGTCCTAGGAAGCGCCGACCCAAGCATAGGATGATTGCATCGGAAGAAGAGGATGAAGCAGCATCCGACATGGACGAGGATCGCCCAAGTCCTTTGGATCTTTCTCAGCATCCCGGACCAAGCCGATCCTCTGCCACGCCTGTCGAAGATGCCCTTATCGATCCCGAATTACGAAGCGAGGGTCACGTGGTTGGGGAAGGCCGCACTCGCTCCACTACTCGACGAACTGGGGGGAGTCCGTACCCCCAACAGTCCCCTCGATATCAACAAGGACCGCTTCCCGTGGTTACGGGACAAGACGCAAGTGCGCCCGGACAGCCTCCGGTTCGATTCGGTCAACCGTCGTTCAATCTCCCCACCTATTCTCAGGCTCGACCGATGCCAGTTGCTCCATCGACCTCGTCGTTTAACGTGCCATCCTCGTCGATGACAATGGCACCAACTGCTCCGACGGTCACTGGTCCGCAACTACAGCACGTGGCTTCTTATGACCGAACTGTCCACGTTCCTCGGCCTACCCCGCGATCAGGTATCGAGTATGTGATGGACACGGAGGGTTTACCGGCCGCCCGGCGCATGAAGACGCACCCCGAATATCAAGAGCAATTCAAAGAAAACGCTCAGTGCTCGTCTCCAGGATCGTCGTCATCTGGATCGTCGCGGACATGGAATGATGCCCGATCCAGGTCCCAATGATCAACGATCGAGGTGCCCTTTCCTAACCAAGGTGAGCCGCATCTCACAATCCCGCATCTATATAAACCACTCATTTAGACCGATGATGAACGGCCAGGAACCTGACGTTTTAATCGCCGCTTCTAGAATCGGATGACCGAGATGATCTCTTTCATGGACTACTTGATGTACCTAACCACGACATGTCTTCTGCTTTTTTACTCTTGTTCTTGTGCGTTGACTAATTCATCCCATCTGTCTCTCCCATATTATCCTCGAATCTCGTCTCGTTTTTTCTGTCATCAAGCCTTTTTTTTCTTTCTTTCCTCTTTTTTTTTTTGGTTTTCAATTGCAGTTTCATCCCGTAGATCGTTTTTTTCTCGATCGGTCTCTCTCTCTCTCGACGTGTCCCGCTCTCGAACTCACATACGCTCTTGTCTCGCATCCTACTGTCACTTTCAGTGTCACTCACACCTAAACCGTTGCATCAATGTATATCTCTCAAGTGCTTTTTTCCCTTTGTTTTTCTCCCCTCTTTTCTCTCCTCGCGTCGACGAGCTGTATTCCCCCGAGTCGTATACGTAGCACTTGGCCGTGGACGACCGTCGACGTTCGTCATCCTCGCTGGGCATGGATTTATGGGTGGGGGTCGGGCGATAAACCGCATTGTATACTTAACGGCAACTCAATGATTTGGATCAATCTCTACCTTAACAATCTCGTCGGGTCGTAAATATACAGATGTGATTGCACATTCATTTTTTCTCGGGTGCGCGATCGATGAAAAAAAAAGTACAAGCCATTCTACTGTGTCATATTGGGCGTCCAGCAGCATAGTCCATCATCTACCTATGATCGTTTGTTTTTTCTCGCGCCACCCTATTGCGCCTTCCAGCTTCCAGGGCCAAATCCCCGCGATACCCCGAGCGCCTCGTCCACGACCTTCATCATCTCCAACACCTTCTCGTCCTCCCACTTTTTACCCACGATTTGCACACCCACGGGTATACCCGCCATCGCCACCGGGTCGTACACCGGCGTCGGGCCCGTATACATTTCTTTCTCAAGGATCACAGACCTGCCTGCCGCACCTGGCACAAAGTCGGCCGGGAGGGTGTCCTGCTTGGGGTCGACGCGCGTCACGGGGACGATACCCACAGGCGAGTCGATGATGTTGTAGAGTATCGTGTACGCTGCGAGCGGAGAGAGCGTCGCACAGCCACTAGACGATGCAGGAACGTGTGGGTCGAGCTCATTAGCGCACGAGGAACGATGAATGCATAGCGATGCTTACCCGTGCGGGATGGTGGGTAGCGCCTGGACAGGCGCGATGATCGCATCGAAGCCGTATTTGTCCCAAACCTTGGTGGAGGGGATCGTCGGACGGACAAGTAAGATACCATTCACACTCACCTCTTTATACCACGCCTTGATAACTTTGTTGCGCCGATCGGTGAACTCGATGAATTCAGCTACAGATTTTGTACGTGCGAGCGAAAAGAAATCATGGAAATGCTTGTCCCCGTAGAATGTTTTAGCCGCCCAAGCAATCAAGTGACGTACAACGCCTTCGTCGGTGGATGTATAATGAGCTATATGGCCTCTGAAGCTAACCAATGATCATCACTGACCTGGAAGTTTGGGACCTAGAGTCGAGAGGAACAAGCTTGGCTCCTGTGGAATACTGCTTTAACAAAAAGGGGGATCATATCCTAACTTAAATAGTACCTTGGGGTCAGACTCGACTGTGGAGAGCATTCTCTGGTAACCGTCAGCGGTCACAAGTCCAACGAAAGTCTTCATCGCCTCTGTGCCTGGTCAGCCAAAATCATGAGTAAGCCTCAAAATACTAAATGATTCAAACATACTCAATGAAGGTGAGAATTCGACACATTCATGTCCCTGCGATCTCAAGACGTTGACAGTCTCCTGCACAGCTCGCACGTTCGCGGGAGAAGATTGCAGCATCGCATCTTTTCCAGTCAGAATCAGTATAAATGCTGGATGTAGGAAGAGAAGGGAACAACTTGCCTGAGAAATAGTACCCGAATTTGAGCTTGCTGGGCAATTCAACAGGACGGAACGGTATCGGAACATTGAGGTGGGCGCCATCCTGTTCGCCGAATACGATGCGGCAGAACTGCTCACAGTCCTTGACTGACCTGCTGTCATAGTGAACAAGGTCGCTTGGATCCAATAGGAGGATCCATACCTTGCCATCGGTCCATATGCTACTCGAATTGCCTCGTACCCAGGGTTGCAACCTCGGGTAAGCCGGATGTCAGTCATAGCTAGTGTACACCAAGCACAAAACCTCACCCTTAGCTCCATCACTGCTCGCCCGATCAGACGATGGTTTGAAAGCGTAAATCCCGCAGTATGAGGTAGGTATACGCAGACTACCTCCGATATCCGAGCCAACACCGAGTGCAGACCCGTCCATTGCTAACAACGCAGCTTCTGCATATATGCGCATCACATCAGTTGCATCACCACGATATGTTCATAGTACGAAAAGCGAACCTCCGCCAGAACTCCCTCCACAAGTATACTTGTCACCCCACGGGTTCGTGGTTCGGCCCCAAAGTGCATTGGAGCATTCGAACGCGAACATTGTCTGAGGCACGTTGGTTTTCACAATGATGATGGCCCCCGCATTTCTGCACTGAGTGACGAGCTTTCGTTGGAGGATAAGTGGACCAAAAGGACATGAACATTAATAGCCGACTTACGAACGCATCCTTTGTGGATGGTTTGTTGGCCCAATGCGTGAAACCAATGGTTGCGTCGTAGCCAACGATTTCGTCTGCGCATACATTAAGCATGTGAATACACTGAAGCCCGTAAATATGCGTACATTGGTCTTTGAAACTCATTGGAACACCGTGAAGAGGTCCCCGCAGCTTTCCCGTGCGGGAGAACGCCTCGTCAAGGTCTTTCGCCTGCTTCTTCGCGTCTTCAAAGAGAACTAGGACGGACGGACGATTTGCTTCCCGGACAACAACCGTTTGTTTCTGACTGACCTTCGGTGACACAATTCGTCTTCGCTTGCGAGACCGCTGCGCGGGCCATATATGCGTCAAGAACTTGGGACGCAGTCCATTTACCAGCAGCAATGTGTTCAACGATCTCTGTAGCTGAAAAAAAAATTGTCAAACAGACAGGAACGAGTGTGGTGACGTTCTACCTGTCGCGCGCAGAAAGGGGTCGTGAGTGCTACCATCATATGAGGAAGCCAAGGCGAGTGCCTTGTCTCGTGCCGAATGCTTCGACGAAATAATAGCTTCGCGTTGTACTTTTCCAGAGTTGAACATGGCACTGGCAGTGAGAGAAGGGCCAATAGATGAAATGATGAATTCGAAACGAAGGGGATGTCAAAGCGTCGGCAATAAGTGACATCTGTCAATCACTCACGTGAGCGAGTGAGCACTGCCACCACTACCGCCATGCAATCAGTATCACAAGAATATATGTACAAGTCTTCCAAACGTATAAGATCACATGCGCGTTTATTTCATGAGAAGAGTCAACATTGATGTCGTACAAGTACTAGTACACACAGTACACGTTCAATTTCGAGTGGGAGAAATAGGGGTGGAAGTGCTCGCATTTCCTTTATCGCACTCTGCCCACCCTACCCAAAACCAAAAGAGCGCGAATTATGGTTCCCAGAGCTTGAAATTCGGAAGGCGACCTTCAACGCCATACAGCTTCAGCAACTCCTGGCAGTTCATACAGGGCGGCAACATGGGGCCCAGCGCCCAGTAATTTGCCCCATTGTATGCAGCATCAGTGGTACGAGCGACTTTGAGAGCGATTCCATAGCTGTTTGTCTTGAGCGTGGCATCACTATATCAAAGTTTTGTGATGAGACTCATAGGGCGCGTACAAGAGATTGACTGACGCTAAAATGTAGAGGAACGGGTACGTCTCACCGCAGTTTCCAAAGTTGGTCCCTGAAACGCTATTCGCATCCCTCGCAGGGGACATCCCATATGTGGGCCACGTCGATGAACCCAGTATACTCCCAAGATAGCCGTGACGCGTCTGCCCTACAAGTTCTTTCCATGTCTTTTCGAACCCATTGGCGCTAGAACCGAGGAAGGAATACCACGTTGTTCCGCTGTCGTTGCTCGACCAAGTAATTTGAGCAACGGTCGGTGTGAAGCCCTTGCTTTTTGCCAACTCCCTGCACCATCTCGCATAGACAACAACAAGGGGAAGGAAGTAATTCTTTGCAGTCGGAGCAGTACCGGTAGTCGGTGCTGAACCCATGAGAGAGAGGAAGACTCCAAGGAGGTCGAAGATGATAAAGTATGCTTCTGAAAGATTGTTGACCGTCCATGGAAATTTCTTAGTGGGATCGATTGCAGGGATAGTTTGGTTTTTACGGAGTATCTGTTGCACCGGTATGGGATTATTGAAACTCGCCCCACCTGGTCTAGATGAATACAAATCAGAACTGAGTACCTGTGATCATAGTTGTAGTACTTATTACCTCAGTGCAACGATAAAATCGTGCAGCAGCTGGAAATCTGTTTTGCGATCGGCCGGAGCCCCATAGGTAGCTGGATTAGCAGCGACTTTGCTAAGAAAATCAATGATCTGTACGACAATCAGCCACACAGCGAGTGAATAGGAGGTTAGGTACTTGAGTCGCGTTCCAACCATAAGCCGTTGGGAATTGAAGTTGGCCGCCAAATGCAGCAATGGGCTGAAAGTCGGTCATATCGAAAGTGAGACTCGACTGAGGGAATCGTGAAGGTGAGCGCCTTCTGGAGCTCGATGAAGGGGTTTATATACTGTGAGCTTACGGGTCTGCAATGGAATTAGATATCCACTACAATTGCAAACTAGGGCTTTCGTCGGAGAGAAGGGATTCTAGAAGCCCGCATGACCAGAACATTTCTAAGCTATGACGTGAAGAGGAATGTTCCTAAGCCAATCTCCGCTAGTGGTGGGGTCAGCAGACAGTTGACCTTGCCCTCACCACCACGGAGATGAAGGAAGCAGGTACTATGCCTGGGCCAGGGTATACTCGACGGAGGATTTATGGCGGCTGTTTCCTACCCAATCGCAGTGAAGTGGACCACGTATGTAGTAGGAATGAAATGAGATTTACCCGTTTTAACAAACGTGCTAGCGCACAAATAATGCTAGTGAGACTGGATTCGAAAGAGTTAGTGCCCTATCACGTAGTTGCTATTGGTGCTTACCAACAGAGATGGGGGAGGAGGAGAGTGGCTATGCTTGTTGTACCCGGCGGAGAAAGGGTTTGAAACATATTCACCAAATCATCCAATAAGTTCCAAGGAACGTGCCAGCATCCGAACCGAAGTTAGTCCAGTCCCCTTGAAACAATAGACCCCCACAGCGCATTGCCGTTCATCTTATGCCTTCGCCGCGGACCAAAATTCGCGGTTCGTCCAGCCAACCAGCAGTGTGGCCAGCAATATGTACAATATTCTTGCCTTGCTGTTTGAGGTGGATATATCAGAGGCCCCCTTCTGCCACGCTTTGGTGGAGTCCTGTGGAGACGATGAGATAGTACATGCAATCGGAACTCGGTAACGCTTGGAATGTCCGGCGAGAGTCGAGCCAAGGATCGAAACCTCTACAGGGAGATAGCGCGTAAAAGAAACGGGGACCTCGACACAAATGAACGCCAGTTCTGCGCCCACTGGCATGTCGAACTCGTGACTACGCTAAAAGAGTGGAATGGATGGAGCGATATCAGAAGCTCCGATTTTATAATGCACTATCGACGCAGTGTGGGAATGGCACTGACTCACCTGAGATAGGTAGCGGGGCATTATCCTCCTCTTGATATAAAGGGGGAGTGGCCACTCTCTCACATAAAGTAGCCCCTACTTCATACATTACATTCGACCCACAGTTCAACTATACACAGTGCGTCCACGTCGTCTCATCGACTGCCTTGTGTTAGTACGATCTTGACACCTACATTGACAGATCATCCGATATGTCGTCATCCTCTGCTCCGATTGCAGCTGCTACTGTTACCACCCCTCCTACGGGCTGGACGAATCAGGAGGCTTACATGGACAGAAGTTACTACTGGGCTGGTACTTCCGGTGACATCAAGGACATGCTGAACACGAATTACGGCCTCAGGAATGCCGAGCCTATCTGGACTCACCTTCCCCAGTACGGCAACGTCCTGTTTATCTTCCAGGCTGCACCCAGCTCTGGAACGACGACCTATTACTATGTCTGGAACGGGATAGAGAATTCAGTTTGCCGCATTACCGCACTGGGGCTAGACGAGATTCAGGCAACCATAAATAAGTTGGGAGAGGGGAAGGGATACTTGCACGGGTTAAATCTGTCAGTCATTCCGGCGACGTCCTGAAGCAGAGAAAGCACGGGAACTGTACGATAAAGTGCATTGCGATTTGTGTAGCATTCCCATACTATTCGTGATTGTCTCGTGGCGTGACAGTTTGCCGCTCGGCTGCTCTAGTACAGTTAAATCTCCGCCCAAACATTGTTTGGTCACATTTGCGAGGTTCGGACTGCTCGGACATTCGGACGTTCGGAAAAGTCAATTCCCGGATCGAATCCCACAAGTCTTCCAAACATTGCGAAGTAAGATCACATGCGTGTTTTCTCATCCAAGACAAGCCCGGGGACTTCTGATAGGAAGAAGACGGTGAAGAGTCGATTGACATTGATGTCGTACAAGTACAGACAGTACACTTCAAGTGAAAGTGAGTGGAAGGGAAATAAAAGTGCGCGTAAATATTGGCATTTATCACACCCTGCCCACCCTGCCCAGAACCAAAAGAGCGCGGATTATGTTGTCCAGAGCTTGAAATGCGGCAGGCGATCTTTAACCCCATACCAGTCCATCAACTGCTGGCAGTTGTCACAAGGCGGCCATATGGATTTATCGTTCCAGTAATCTTCCCCTTTGTATGCATTATCAGTGGTCTTAGCGAAGACAATGGCGATTCCATAGCTGCTATTCTTGAGCGTCGAATCTCTATCAAACTTTTGTGAGAGTCATATACATGGCGTAGAAGAGATCGACTGACGCTAAAACGTAGAGGAACGGATATGTCTCACCGCAGTTTCCAAAGTTGGTCCCTGCACCGTTGTTCGCGGTCCTCAAAGGGGACTGTCCATATTCTTTGTATGGCAACTTGAGAATACCACTAAGATAGCCGTGACGCGTCTTCCCTACAAGATCTATCCACACCTGCTCTTTTACAAATCCTTTGGCACTGGAACCAAGGAAGGGATACAAGGTTTTTCCACCGTCCTTGCTCGACCAAGTAATTTGAGCAACGGTCGGTAGGAAGCCCTTGCTTTTTGCCAACGCCCTGCACCATCTCGCATAGACAACAACAAGGGGAAGGAAGTAATTCTTTGCAGTCGGAGCAGTACCGGTAGTCGGTGCTGGACCCATGAGAGAGAGGAAGACTCCAAGGAGGTCGAAGATGATAAAGTATGCTTCTGAAAGATTGTTGATGGTCCATGGAATTTTCTTAGTGGGATTGAGTGCGGGGTAGTTTGGTTTTTACGGAGTATCTGTTGCACCGGTATGGGATTGTCGAAACTCGCCCCACCTGGTCTAGATGAATACAAATCAGAACTGAGTACCTGTGATCATAGTTGTAGTACTTATTACCTCAGTGCAACGATAACATCGTGCAGCAGCTGGAAATCTGTTTTGCGATCGGCCGGAGCCCCATAGGTAGCTGGATTAGCAGCGACTTTGCTAAGAAAATCAATGATCTGTACGACAATCAGCCACACAGCGAGTGAATAGGAGGTTAGGTACTTGAGTCGCGTTCCAACCATAAGCCGTTGGGAATTGAAGTTGGCCGCCAAATGCAGCAATGGGCTGAAATGCGGTGGTCATATCGAAAGTGAGACTCGACTGAGGGAATCGTGAAGGTGACCGCCTTCTGGAACTCGATAGAGGGGGGCTTTATATAGCTTACGGGTCTGCAGTGGAATTAGATATCCACTACAATTGCAAACTAGGGCCTTCATTTGAGGGAATGGATTCTAGAAGGCCATTTCTAAAAATATAACAGGAATGTTCCCGAGCCGATCTTCACCAGCGGCGGGGAGCGTCCAAACCATTTGAAAGCTAGTGGGACTGTGTTCGAAAGAGCTAGAGGCCCCACCAACAGAGATGACGGGAGGAGAGTGACTATGCCTGTTGTACTTGACGAAAGCATTTGTAGCAGTTTCGTGCCCTACTAGTTTCGCGGTGAACTGGAGTTCGTAGTAGGAATGAAACAAATTCATCAAATCATTCAATAGATTCCGACGAACGTGCCAGCAACCGAACCAAAACTCCCCCTTGACTGGGTTTGAAAAGATCGGGTCCGTTCCCGAGTATCTATGCCTTCACAGACCACAATTGGCGGTTCGTCCAACCTACTAGCAGTGTGGCTGCCATATGTGCAACATTCTTCCCTTGGTGAAGTTTGAGTGCATATGTCAGGGGCCCTTCTACCACGCTTCGATGGAGTCTTGGAGATGATCAGATAGCAGATGGAATCGGTACTCGGTACCGCTTGGAATGTCGCCGAGAATCGAGGCCAGAAATCTAGAACAACCCAAGGATCGAAACCTGGGGAGATAGCGCGTAAAAGAAACGGGGACCTCGACACAAATGAACGCCAGTTCTGCGCCCACATTGAACTTGTGACTATACTAGAAGAGTGACGGATGGAATAGGATCAGGAGCTCAGATTTGATGTGCGCTGTCAATTTAGCGGGAATGGCACAGACCCGAAACACGTAGCGGGGCGTCAAGCTTGTCTTGGTATAAAGGGGGATCCGGGGTGCCATCTCACATAGAACAGCCCCTACTTCATGCCTTACATTCGACCCACAGTTTAACTATACACCGTGCGTCCACGTCCTCTCATCGACTGCCTTGTGTTAGTATGATCTTGATACCTACATTAAAGCTGACAGACCATCCGATATGTCGTCATTCTCTGCTTCGACTGAGGCTGCTACTGCTACCACCCCTCCTACGGGCTGGACGAATCAGGAGGCATACATGTACAGAAGTTACTACTGGGCTGGTACTGACGGTGACACCAAGGACGTGCTGAACACGAATTACGGCCTCAAGAATGCCGAGCCTATCTGGACTCACCTTCAACAATACGGAAACATCCTGTTTATCTTCCAGGCCGTGCCCAGCTCTGGAAAGACGTCCTACTATGTTTGGAACGGGATAGAGAATTCAGTTTGCTACATTACCGCACAAGGGCTAGACGAGATTCAGGCAACCATAAATAAGTTGGGAGAGGGGAAGGGTTATTTGGAGGGGTTAAATCTGTCAGTCATTCCAGCGAAGTCCTGAGGCAGTGAAAGCACGGGAATTGTAGTCTGGTGACCAGCTGTCTATCGGCGGCTTGCCTCATAGAAGGTCTGGTCACCAGACTACGGGAATTGTACGATGAAGTGTATTGCAATTTGTGTATACTCGTGATCAACTTTGCGCTTGCCCAGTTCGATCCTTAAATTACTAGAGCAACTTGAGGACTGCCAGATTATTCCACGAGTCAGCGTGTTTTCACTCTCAAACACTCGCCATTATCGCGGTACGTCCGCATGCGACATGCTCCTCTTGTATCTGATGGTGTTCTTCCTTAGCCATTACATTGACCATCCATCAATGTCACTCCCCGATCCCACTAACCATCTGTCTGTACCGTCCGATACAACATCACCAGCTACGAATAATTCAGAGGCAGAGGCTGCAAGTCTCGCACCTCCACAGGGCTGGACAAACGACCCCACAGACATGCACCTTGATTACTACTGGCAAGGTCGCGATGAAGACCTCAAAGAATCGCTCGAAACACACTACAAAGTACCAGACCCTCAACCGCTCCTCGCCCGTGATTCCAAGTTTGGCGGCGTCATGTTCTTGCTGCAGAGCAGACACAGCGAGGATTCAGAGACCAAGTATTATGTCTGGAACGACATAGAGAATGGACTGTGCTGGATCAAGTCTCCAACAAGCCTGAAGGAGATTTATAAAACCATACATGAGACGGAGGGTTATTTGAGGGGTTTGGAGATGGAGGCCGTGAGTGCGAAAGCAGCTGAGGAGGACTAAGTAAGCAAAGTACTATCATTTAGTACTTATGACGGATCTGGTCATTGAGAGTTTGGTTCGAGGAGACTGTCACGCTCTATTCAAACCCGACTATCTTGCGCTTCCCTGTCAACTAACATCTCTCGAACAACAAGGTCTAGCTTTCTCGCCTCCAGAATTCTCCAAAGCCTATCCTCCATCTCGTTGTGCGATCCAGTGGAAACTATAGTCGAATTGATAGCCGCATGGGCCTCGAGATTGCGCGAGAGAGCTGTTTGGGATAATATGCCAACGATGCCAGGATCTGAGACGAGCGGAGGTGCTGGGCACAGAAGGTATTGCGTCTGCATCCCTGACGATACCATCAGAACATGAGAAGGCCCAAGAGTATCGTGAGCCCACCACCGATATAGTCCTTGCACATGCTAGGAATATTGATGTCCATAACACGTTTACCTGCTTTCATGGCCACCGCCAGTTTGCGAAGTCCAGGCATCAAGACGCCCGTTCCGAATACGGAGAGATAATGCAAGCTTTCGAGTAATATGAGCGCCGGCATCGAATCGTCATTGATCGAGGGATTCCCAGACAAGTCGAGGTGTCGCAAGTTGTGTTTCAAAGCCACAATGTGGAATACCCTGAAGAAGCACATGTCGTAGAGCCGAGAAGACATCAAAATGTTCAAGCAAACCCTTCGTTGCCAATACCAGTGCTTGCCAGGACGAGCTTCTCTATCTCACGAAGTGGTTGGATGTATGCAAGATCAAAGTCGTCCCGGAAGCGTCCTCCTGCAAAGGAAAGCGTTTTGAGATGCCTAAACCACCCCGGCTGGCTAAATACTATTGTAACGGTGGATTTATGCTACTCGAGAGAACGAGGTCAGATTCGTACCACGCATAACATCACCTTGAGGTAAGTCTAGTTCGTTGACGCCACTCATCGTAGGCCCGAGGTCTAGATGACGGAATTCTGCGTCATGAAGTGCAGTCAATGCATACTCGTTCAGGGCACCTAAAGGGGCATCAAGTTTGCTTATAGAGTTGAGATATCTATATGTATACCCCTTTCTCCTAGCAAATCGACAAGAGCTTGGTGGCGCTCATAACAATATTGAGCGTTGGTCTCTGGCCAAATGTGCTCAGCGGAATCTACCGCCTCTCTGAAACCCATTGCGGGGAAAACTTGATCGAGGCGCAAAAGGAGGGTCCGCGTTGTCACTCTATCCTCCACGTCGCAATCGGGAGCGGAGGCTAGTACCTGCGAATCAGCGGCGAAGGGTGGACACGCAAACATGATTTCAGGGAGATAAATCAATCAGTTTACCTGGTGTTTTTTCGTATCGTTCCTGTGAAGCTTCATAAATCCGCTTTTCCTCTTTCATGTCCGGGAGTGCCACTGAGACTGAAGACGAGTATTCCTGTTTGATGCTGCAGTGTTCGTTCCACTCGCCATCGGGAATCGCAAACGAGTCCAGCTTGGACTCGCTTGCAGAGCTTGTATACCTTGCGTGTTTCCGAACCGGGACTCTTTCATCCAAAGAGGAGAGAAACCTGGCACAGGGACTCGAGTCGTATGAGATGCTTGCCAACTTGTGTCCAACGACAGGTTCTTCAGAAAAATCGTCTGCGACGCGATTCCGACCATAAACGAACGCATGTATGCTGGAGATGCTCGTGCCAGGCTGATCGTAGTTTCGAGTTTTCACCCCTTTGTGGTTGTGCGCCGGAGCCTCTGCTGCTGACGAGTTTTTTTGAGAGAATGGTGAAATAGAGGGATCGACATCCGAGTTGGAAACACCAATTGAACGAAACTGTAGAGGGCTCGGGCAGTAAAAGGGGTTTTCGTAGTCAATGATGGGTACTCGAACGGGGACCATGACGAGACAGTGAATTCAAGAAAATGCTGGCAGAGAGACGACAACAGAACGCAGCAGAGTCGCTTCGGATCCGGAAGCTCCCGATGAGAGCTCGAGTCTTGCCATATATGTTGGTTTCCACCCTTTAAAATTACTACTCTAGTGACTAGCAATCGTCCTCCTGGACCACTAGCACTGCTCAAAGTGATCGTAGTCTTCAACGGTGTCTTGAAATCACCCTACGGCATCCAAGGTGACCGTACTTGTCCGGTGGTGCCTGCCTCTTTGTCAGAGTGACTGACACTCGCGAAGGATTCATATCGACGTTATTGTGGTATGTCCTTGACTCGAGACTATCATTTACGCCCACCTTTGGAGACCCAAAGACGTCTGATATTTTAACCGCAGTGTTTTCAGAGGAATGCAGAGACCATTCCATAGGTAAATCCATGTTTTCGTCCATCCATCGACATTATGCCGTCCATAATACAGCCATGGATCTACCTAGCTTCCGAAGGTTAGATGATAAGTACTACAGTCCGATGACACCGGGCAGCCTCTCACGACTCACGCCACACACCGCGGGTTTCAGGCCTCGCAGTGCATGTGGCAATGGGCTTTATGATAGCCAGTACTCCAGATATAAAACCCATTGCCAACGACTAAAAGGAAGCTTTCAAGAGCTCATCACTGATTCCCCCCGGGTAACTGACATCCGTCGACAATGGCCCCTGTCTCCAACAAGTGTATCATTCTTAAGAAATTCTCTAAAGGTGAGCGTCATGCACTCACTAAATTCAATAATACACCGAGTCCAAGCGTATCGCGTCGTAATATAACATAGGCGCCATCATTCCTGGCGAGACAACCTCGTTTGACGGAAGTGGGACGATTGACCTTGACAATGTCCCTCTGAATGGGGGTATCTTGCTCAAGACCCTCGTGCTGTCGCTGGCACCCGGTGTGCACGCCATGATGACACCAAACCTTGCTGTAAGTTCGTCTTGCCAGCATGCTTCAACCAAGTTGAGTTTTACCTTGGTGACATGGATAGGTCAGCTTCAAGATCGGAGAAGTGTAAGCTCTTCAAGTTCGGTCGACAACGTCATGGATTCCTCATACAATTCGAATCCTTGTCTATTAGGATCCGAAGCTCTGGGATCGGAGTTGTTGTACGGTCTGAGAATCCAGCTTTCCAGGTTGGAGATCACTTGCATGGAAATTACAGTATGTACAATGGCTCGTCTCCACGTTTATGCTGACTCTGAGACAGGATGGGAGGAATACTCGGTACGACACGATATGGAGTCGTTTAACAAGATAAAGAACAAGTATAGCCTCCCTTGGAGTGTCTTTCTCGG
Organism: Boletus smithii; assembly: GCA_038092715.1. Taxonomy (NCBI): domain Eukaryota; kingdom Fungi; phylum Basidiomycota; class Agaricomycetes; order Boletales; family Boletaceae; genus Boletus; species Boletus smithii. Next base: position 14,152 of record JBBPQT010000017.1, on the reverse strand, counting down.
AGCAGCTGGTTTACCTGGTAGCACATTCATTCGTCGTCGTTTCCGACGCACGTACTGATCGTTCCAAGGTATGACCGCATATTTCGGCTGGAAGGAGTATGCACGTGGAAAGAAAGTGAGATTGTTCGGGATGCTTCTTGCGTTTGCAGCTCACGCTGAGCGTTTCGTAGGGAGAAGTTGTGTTCCTCTCGAGCGGGGCTGGTGCAGTCGGATCGTCAGTCTCTCTCTCTTTTCCTCGTCGTCGATGGGTGGATGAATGACGGGGGACATTTTACAGTTTCTTGATTCAGTTCGCAAAGCGGGGTGGCCTGAAAGTCATTGCATCTGCTGGTTCGGATGAAAAAGTCCAATTCATGAAAGACCTCGGCGCTGACGTGGCATTCAATTACAAGACAACGGAGACATCGGAGGTGTTGGCCAAGGAGGGCCCGATTGACATGTACGTTCCCAGCGTTCGAGCGCGATACGGTGTCTGACCAGGGAACAGTTATTGGGATAACGTGGGCGGTGAAACACTGGTGGACGCACTGGATGCAGCCGCGAAATACGCTCGATTCATTGTAAGTCGGGAAACGCCCATTTTGACCTACGTGAGCTCATGTGTTTGCAGGAATGTGGGATGGTTTCTACGTACGGTCGTGCGCAGCTAATTCCAGTTAGTCGTTTGTTCACATTGATATTTCGACTCAGCGGCTCAATGAAGACGCATAAACTCGACAGAACTTGGTCCACATTATCGTCAAGGAAATCTCGATATATGGATTCCTTGTCAACTCTCTCTTCCCAAAGTACTTGGATGTATTCAACCAAGAGATACCTGCTTTACTTGCCTCGAAAGAGTTGGAATATAGGGAGAATGTAACGAGGGGGTTGGAAAATGCCGAGGTTGCATTCGAAAGTTGTCTGAAGGGTGCATTCATTGGAAAGAGCGTCGTCATAGTGGCAGATGATTAGATCCCCTTCTAATTCTAACCTCACAGCATCGAATTTTGTGACGTGTACAAGTTATTTAATTCATTGTCGCTACAGAATGCAAGACGCTTGAAAGCACCTCGAGGCCGAAGCAATGAAGGAGACATGGCGTCGCTTTTCAGCAGCACCTCCGAGTCAGATTACCGTCAGGTCGAAACGCTCCATCGATATGTCTGTTTTACGCGATCCAGCACAGACGCGAGCTTTTCTTGTTTCCGACGCAGCAGCCATCGTAGGCTTCATCATGGACCAATTAATCACGCTTCCATGTTGTGTAGATTCCTTCTGGATCGGCGCCCAGACGCCAGGCCGGGCGTCGGCACACAAATCGCTCATGTCGCATGGATCGCCACGCTTGCACGAGGCTCGTGAAACGTACACTGAGATGGTTACATGGTATTCAGTTCCGAATCGCGCGTGTAAATCCAGCACGGGGGACACATGCACCGGTGAGATCGAAAGGGATCTAGGGATGGTTACAACAAGGCCGTGGTGTGAATGTATCAACGAAATGCCTGTACGATGCTTCAATTCGTCATACTTGCTGGAATTCGAAATTCGATTGGTCATACGCACTGACCTTGTAAATGGCTGGAACGAACCCAAAATATTGAACGATAGATGTGAGTCTGACATTGAGCATAGCAATCACCATTTCCGCGGGACCCGTGAGTCTGGCTGGTTGTCTAGCGGAACGAGATAGAATGCCGTGTAAACATGTGATGTAACTGCTCTAGAAATGCAACGGGATATATGAACAATTAACCAGGTGAACATGAGAAAGGGCCGGCAAGGCAATGAAACGTGCAAGTTGTTTGATAGCAACGGCATGCGAGTATGAAGTTGCTGGCGGTGAACGGACGTAATAAACGATGAATAGCCCGCAGGGTGATATCCCTGAACACGACTCGTCGCATGTCGACGAGGGGAATTACTTCCAGAGAGCAGTGTCTACGACACATATGAACAACTGTCCACTCAGTAGACACGGAGCCGTCGACGACAGGATGCAAACATACTGTCACCGCCATGATATAGGTTTTTGTCACCAAGAGAAATAAGTTGACGAGGTTCTTCTCGGCTCCTTGGACGACTTATTGGTGACTGCTCAAAAAGCGACAACCCAAGACTGACCTGTGACAATGTAAATGCTGACATTGTACGGCCCCCAAGGGCCACGTCAGACCTCAAACGTCCTCTCCAAATGACAGTAAACTCTTGCCCTCTCGCTTTGATTTCTTTCTGGGTGCCTTTTTAACTTTATCACCTTCGTTACCACCGTCCTCTCCCTCCGTGACGATTCGACGCTTGAGCTTATTAGAGCTTGAGCTTGATTTTGCGTTTGAGGATGAAAAGGACAGACTGGGTGCAGTCTGCTTCGACTTGGAGTCACCTTTCAAAGACTGTTTTTTGTCCTGTTTTGTCGACTCGTCGTCAGATACAGGGAGAGGAGGGAGTCCTTTCTCTATTTCAAGAACGCGTGAGCGTGGCGGGAAGACAACGAGACACGCAACGACGAGACCTTTCCGTCTTTCGTTCTCTGCCTCTCGCTCCGTGAGATGTTTCCCAGCTTTCAACACGACCACCTGTGGTTTTTCGTCCCCGTCATCCTCGTCAGCACTTCCAGGATCATCACTTGGGCGCTCTGGGATGGCTGGGCGAACGGGAATGGGAGGTCTGCCTGATCCATCATCGTAGTACTGTGGTTCGTCGTCGTCGTCGTCTTCAGACGTTATGCCCTTGACTTTGTTGTGAAACTTTTGCAGGAATGCAGGAATGCGTGACTGGTATTCAAGTCGAGACGAAAGTTGGTGTCTTGTTGGTTCCTTTGGAGCCATTCGAATTGTCAGCGTTGGAGATGGGCTCGTTACTATACATGTGAGACTGTGCTACTTGCCTTTTCCGGGGGCATATGCATTCAGGCTTATCTCTTTACCACCAACATTATTGCTAGCTCGAACGAGTCACTGCAGTGGTGTACGAACGGATGAGGCTCTCTCTGGATGCTCTGAATCACGACATCATCATATACATCTTTACCATACTCTCCATCCCGGAGATCCTTCTCCTTCGACAGGTGGGAAGGATTCACATATCTCGTGTTTTCAGGTTCCTCATTCTTTCTCATTTTCCCACTCGATAGGCATCTCGACGACTCTTTCTCGTATCTGAGCAACACGCCGTTTGGCAGACTGCCTGCACGAATGAGATCCTCAGAAACAGTATCCCATTTCCAAAACGTCCTCTGGCATCGTTTTCTGCCAAGGATCTCGAACGACAGACACTGCGCGCCTACAAACTCGGTCTCAACTGGAGATCTCCCGCGACAACGCTTCATCATGTCGTGACCTCTCCCAACAGAGTCGGGCCCATAGAAGCGATTAGGTTCCTTTCTCGCCGTGGGCAAAGCTGGATTATCACGACTTCTCTCGGTATCTGGTGGACCCTGTGTGTCTGGGATTGCGATTCCTTACAGGTGGTTGCACAGTGGAGTCCTGGGAAAGCGCTGTTCAATGGTATCACTGTCAACACGGATGACCAGTCGGATGCAGCGATTGCGATTTCTGTCCACAAAGTTGGGTTTGTGTTGAACCATGCTCGGGGCTTGATATTTCCACTGAACCATGTCTAGTCACACGACGGTCGAGATCCTCGCCATATATGATGATGACGCGCGTGGTATAACAATTGAAAGCCGAAGGACGTTGGATACATCCAGCAAACCAATCGCTCTGAATGGGGACTTCGTCGCCTTGTGCGACCACGATTCCGAGACGTTGATACTGAATTGGAAGACGCAAGAACAAGCGTTGCTAAAGAGTCCCAATACGTGGCAGGTGATGAGACTGATCCATACAATATTGGTCATCATGCACTCAGTCATGTACAGGACAAACCACTTCATGTCGGTTTTACCCATGGGAGCGTCCTCGTCGTGAGGGCTCGTTCCATTTGCATTTTTGAAGAACCCCGAATGGTATTGCCGGGCGAGGATCCTAACGTCATTCTGCCTCGTGTTTTCAAATCCTTTGGTTGGGTTGACGGTGTGTCGCTGGCGTCGGGACATTCTGCGCCGTTTTGCTCCTCCCAGCAACCCTTGTCGTTGCTCGTCCGCAAAAGGGGAGACAACCCATGGAAACCGACAGAACATTTTCAATTCGTGACGTTGAACACCGACTTCGCTCATACTCCACCGCACACTTCCCACGATACATCTTCGATCGAACACGAATCCTCTTCATTCCCATTCAATCTGGTCTCCAGCCTCACCTGTTACCGCCAGGGCCCGCTCCGCTGTAGCGACATGGTCCTTGGATCTTACGGAACGGCAGCTTGGGTTCGGCCCGAGGACTGGGCCGCAGCTGGTTTGATCGCCGACGATAACTTGATGGAGAACATGCCCGTGTCCACGTCACGCGAGACGCTTGTTGTCGCCCTCTTTCCCGGCTTATTGAATCGAGGGTCGTCGAAAGCGCAGATCAAGGCCGTTCTCGAAACCGACGGGAACGGCTGGTCGTGTTTGGACTATGACGAAGCACGGGGGTTGATCGCGCTGGGATCGAGTTCGGGAGAGGTCACGGTATACCGGTTGTGAATGAACGCGAGCACATGTGATTTGCATGGGTAAATGTTGGCATGATCAGAATGGATGAACAAAGGTCGGTTCTACCTCGTAGCGCGACTGGATGCCAATGCTACATATCCAACGCGACCCCACGTGTCCTAGTACGTGATTTGTCGATCTTTTTTTTCTACATCATGATTGAAAACGTTATCTGTTCAACCGGTCCTTGTATCTGATGCAGGATCTCCTTGTAATGCATCTCCCTTGACACTTTGATGTGATCGAAGTGTTGACGGTCTAATCACGTCATTGCACTGCGCTGGGAAAATCGCTTTAGTAGTGTGATCTCGCGATGTTCGAGAACCGTTTTTCATGCAGGGTAAACAGTCGCCAAACGCCCGCATCTACATCCATCATCCATCTCAATGATAGCAACCACTCCCAAGCGAGGACGTCGGGAGAGGAAGAAAGAATATAGCTGATCTCGCTGACGACGTTGTGCATCAAGTACTCGGGCTGCCATCGTCGTCACGGTGATCACACCCACGGCGTTTCTGTTACGGAGTGGCGTTTTTGAATTTGTTCACGACTTTTGAACCACCGTTTGCAAAGGAGGATCTGCTTATCGACGACAATGTCTTCTTGGCAGTCCCGGATCTTTGGTCAAGATTCGGATGTTGAACGGGGACGCATCCGATGAGGACAGCTGATGCTGACACAGATACGTAGATGCGTTCCACATGCTTCAATCGCGTCGTCGTCGTTGTCGTTGCCATATCGGGCCCGATTCATCACGCGCATCACGGGTGACACCGAGCGTTCAAGTTCTGTAGCACCTTGGTCACTCAGGCCTCAGGCCTCAGGCTCTGAATGTGAATCGTGAGTGTGCGCTCTGCCAGTGCATGATTCGATGTGTTATCTCACCAAAGACGAACGGATACGGGTCGACTCGGGTCGAGCGAACCTGATCTCGTACACACGAACGCCACTTGACGCCCGCGTCTCTCGCGGCGGCGCACGGTGATGACATTGACAGCATGTCGACCTAACCCAGGGGTAAATTATGTACATATGCACGGCGGTGCGCGCTCTGCTTCCGATGTGCAGTAATGGATACGATCCGGAAACTGCAGAATCCGGAAGGTCGCGACAGGAGGAATGGCGTGTATCATGTGTTCGTCGCCCTATTTTCGGGCGGACTCGGACAATACGCGACGTATGCGCAACGCACGCACACACACGCAAGAGATCTGAGACGAGTGAGACGAGACGAGGCGCAAAAGGACGACGACGACGATGTGGAGTGAAACATACATATCCTCCACTAACACGGGTGCTTGGGCGGTGGAATCACGCAACACTCATGATTCGACGGACGGGACGCACGTCGCAAACGAGCACCGGCAATGATCGATATCGTTGAAAACATGCGCGATGCGCTTTTTTTTCTTCCTCGCTACGTTGTACATATGTTACACACACGCCAACCGCCTCCCCCCCCTCCCCCTCCAGGGTCCCAACGAGTTTAATCCTAAATGAAGACCAAGTTCACACGTACTTGCATCATGCACAACAGAGCCCGATCGATAACCTCAGACGGGCCTATAGATGCAAAGTCCCCCCACCCACCTGGGAATTTCGGAAAAGGACCACCCGGGTCGGCGGGTCCGCACAGGACGCGCCACGATGTCGAGTGAGCCTACATATGTACATATGGCACTAGCATCAGCATCCCTAAGCGCTGTTTTTGTGCCCAATGAGCAGAATATAAAAGGGAATTTCAGGGAAAGTGTCGTACAAGGGTGCTCCGGTCCAATCAGAGACCTCGCGTAGGCTCGCAAAAGCCTTGAGAGAGTCGTCAAGCGATAACGTTACTTGTCTGCTCTGCAGATGTATGGTACCGTGCTGGGCATGCCGCCGCCGATCATACAAATGGACGTCGTTGAGTACGGGCCTTTATGACAACGCCAAGGTCGTGGCGTCGAACTTGACACACGCACGATAACGTTCCTCGTTGCGTTTACTCTGAATCAACACACGCCGAACGTCCCACCCCACCCGGTGACCCCCTTACGAATACGAGTTTAAACCTAAATGAACACCCCAAGTTCACACGTATGTACTATGTACTATGTACATAAGTACATAGCCCGCCGATCGATAACTCGAGGCGCCCATATGCATAGATGCAAAAAAAGAAAAAAAAGTCCCCACCTTCATTTCGCTCACCCTGGGAAGGGTCTACCCGGGTCCGTCACGCTTTGTCACTGAGACTGACGATCTGAGTCGATAGATGAGTCGAGTTGAGGACAGTCACATTGTGGTGCGTGCCCGGGCATCTGATGGCCATTCGAACGACGGACATCATGTTGCGTTGAAAGTCAGTTGGGTGACGGCCAGTCGGATCGTTGTTGACACATGCATGATGTGATGCGGATGCGGCCCCTCGATAACGTTCCCGGCCAACGGTTCCTCGTCTTGCGTTTTACACACAGTTGCATGATGGCACTGCACATGCTAGTCTAATCCTAAAATGAACAGTTCACACGGGACGCAACTTGCAAAGATGACAATGTTGTTTGAATCCCGATCAATACAAGTATACATGCATACATACATAAAAACGCATTAGAGGAGAGAGACGCCCGTTTTTTTTTTCCACCCTCATTTCGCCTCAGATTTGCTTGGGAAAGCAAAAAAAAAAAGACTTTAGGTTCCACGCGTGACCCGAGATTTATTTATTTATTTGCCTTTTTTCCCTAAATCGGAGTTGGATCGTTTTGATCTGATATCGATTAGCAATTACCTTTTGGAAAAAAAAATGTAATTTTTGCTTTTCTTTTCTTGCCTCACGGACGGGACGGATCTAGTCAGGATCCCCTCCCTCCCTCCCTCTCCCTTCCCTGTGTATTAGAAGAAACGCCTATAATAATGTCTACTTTTATGGTGCGTGGTGTGGCATTGACCGCCCGCCCGGGATCAAATGAATCCATCACGTGTACGTATTAATCAAGGGGTTACCCGTCGCTGGATCACAGAAGCGGCCCCCCTCAAAGGCGACGAAAATGAAACCCAAAGGTGTATAATCTGCCGTGAAATGAAAGTGGGATGGAATGGAAGAAGAAAAAGGCACGGGGCGCACGACTTGTAACGGCTTCCTTGAAGAAGGCGTGTGTTGTGGACGGTGAACGTTGAACGATGGGGCCCTGAATATATTGATATTTGATGTTGGATGTGGTTGCAGGGTGAAGCTCTCGTCCATTCTCCGTCCTTGTGGCTGTGAAAAGCGAGGGGAGGGATGATGGTGTGCTGAAAGGATGTTTGACGAGGTCGTCGTGAATCCATAGTTTGAAACCGGGTATCCGAGGAGCGTGACGCGGTGCTGGTGTCGTCTGCACTGCGGGTGCGAGGCCTATCATCAAACCGCAGCTCGAGGCTGCTGTTATTTGAAAACAGGGGAGTCCGCAGCAAGGCCTCGAGCGGCATTTTCGACGACTTCGGTGCCCGTCCGCAGTTTCATCTGCGGTGCATTGTCAACGGGCGTAGGGATATGTATGATCGGACGGTGTGTGATTGGCGCATGATGTTGGGTCACCGGCACGAACAATGTCCGAACGATGCCAACGGTGAGTGGTGAGAGAAGGGGATAGGCCAGGGCCAAGTGGCACCAGGGTGGGTACTAGTAAGCGAGGAATGTGAGTTTACATTTCCTGAAGCACCAAAAGGCAAGCACGCCACCGAGAACAGAAGGGACGGCAGTAAGGACTCAAGAGGTCGCCGTTCCGATGCATCGCCTATACCAAAAGGCCGAATGGGTCAGTCGAGAATCGAGACTTGAGCGAGTTTGCCGGTAATGACCAGTGAAAATCAAAAGAGCGAACCTACGGCACCGACACGTCTCGAGTATGTCAAAATTACGATGTACATACGAACGATCGTGCAGCGGCAAATCAGAGCCACCTTAATGAAGGCAATCTTATTACCGTGCAAAGTCACAGGAAAGCGATGAGCTGCCGCGGTAGAATTAAGGAGAATGACACGGTTCGGATCATGATAGGATACGGTGGTCGTTGGGCCGCCGACAAGTGCGGTGAATCGGGGTGATCAACAGCAGGTTCGAATGCGGAGACCGCGCGATCTGAGAGGGACGAGATTTGGATTAGGTTGAAGTGTGGAGCGTTCATGTGAACAAAGTTGTGATAAGAAAGGCGAGGATGACACGTGTATGAAGATGGGTTGGCCGTGGTGTCCACGGGAGGAATGAAACGGAGAACGAGACTCGACTGCGGTGGGGTGGTGCAAGTGCACGACAGAATCGAGATCCAAATGCAGGATGACACGTGGAGAGGCAAAGGACATCGGAGATAAATCTGAGGGAAGACTGCGTTATTTACGGCAATCCGGGGCGCCACGGTGCCTCGATTTGGAAAATACAACAAGATTTATAAAAGGAAAGATGGATCGGATAGGCCTAGGGCATGCACGAAAGGGCGTGGATGGTGATGTCGATTTGGGGTGAGCTTGGATGCGTGCCAGGGGTGCGCATGGGGGCCTGGGTCTGGATCTGTGGGTAGAGGGGAGATGACATCCGAGGCGAACAGCCACGGGAGGGTGTTGGTTGTCCTCTTATACTCGGACGGGGTGAATGGGGAGACCCATCGCCATACGAGAACTTGTACGAGGTACGTCGTGAGGAACTTGCATGGGGATCGGTGAAATCGGGAAATCTGAGCATTGCCAGATTTGGTGTGTGGGAAGATACACGAACGCAGATTTGCATCGTGTCAGCGGGTGCAAGTGAGATCCGTCGCCATCGGGAGATACGGCACGGACGACCCATTCCATTCCAAGCCCATACTCTTCCCCTCCTCCGTCCACGCTCGTCAAGCTGATCATCCTCCCTCTCTTTTTTTTCTTCTTTCCATCTCAGCCGTTTTTTCTCGCTCTTTTCTGACGGTCAGGTTCGCTTGCTCTGGGGAGATCTGCATTGCCATCGACTGCATCGGCGATATCCCAACGTTATTGCGCTAACACCGTCTGCAATGGCCTCTTCGCATGCTCACCACGCTCACCCCCACCGCTACCCCCCGCCCCACTCAAATTCAAATCCACCCCCCCACGTGCCATCCAGCGATTTTCGGCTTCCTCCGCTCAAGAGCCTGAACTTTCAGTTTCGGCCTCTCCAGCAACACGACGCGCATCCCGGTCCCGACCAGCCTGCCTATACCGGGTTCGACGTCCCCCAGGACGTGAACACCTCGTCCCCGGGCCATCCCCCCTCCGCCACCTCTCCCCCGACCACCAATGGCACGTCCTTTTCGGCGTTTGGTTACCCGACACCCACTCCAACGTCTGCGCCGGCGTACGTCCATCGACAACCGTTCGCGTATCAGGCCCAGTCGTCGTCCCAGAGCCAGCAGCATGATCATGACACCTCCACTTGGCAGCAACAGCATTCACACGCTACCAACCAACCCACCTCAGCTCACTCCCAAACACCGTCTCAGGTGCACGCCCAAGTCCCCTCCAGCTTTGCGCGCACCACGCCCCTCGTCCCCACTACCGTCGATACACCCACAACCACCGCACAGCCCCGCGCTTCCCCTGCCTTTCCTCCACCCCCAAAACATCGGTCGACTTATCACCCTCCGTCCCCATACACACCAAACACGTCCCATTCATACAACCCTTCCTATCCCCCTTCTTCCACCTCCACCTCCGCCCCCTACTCCCCATACAACACTTCTCCCGCCTACACTGCAAACACAACCTCTCCCACATTCAGTCCCTCTACCTCCCCATCTTACCCGTCTGCCCCCCACCCTAATGCTGCCCCTCCATACCCCTCTCAAAATGCTTATCCGACACCTACCTCCGCTTACCCCCATCCACCCCCTTCCCCCACTCCAACCCCGACTCAGCCACCGCAACCGCAACCGCATCCACATGCACACTCTTCTCCTCATTACGTTCCCCCATCTACGTCCGCATCGACATATGGCTTCGATGATACCAGGTCTCATACAACCTATGACCCCCAAGCCCCAGCACAACCTCTTCGCGGACATCCGCAAGTCCAGGACACCCGGTACGTAATTTCAAGTCCTCTTCTAACCTGTCCTCACACTCGACCGATTCGGCATTCTCAGCGACTCTCGCGTTTCGATCCCAGATCGCGCTCGGTATCCCCATGCACAACCTAAAGCTGCTGATGCACGCATAGATTCGCGTCATGACATGTATCCTCATCCTCCTGCACCCGCATCCGTCCCTGCCTCCGCCGCTATCGAGGCAAGACACTCCCAGTCGTATTCTCAGCACGAGTCCCGTTCCGCATATTCCCATCAAGGTGACTCTTCGCGACCTGGAACATCCTACGCCCAAGCCCAACCTCCTGCCCACGTCCCGCCTCAGACTCAGTCCGAGGTAGCTCGCCCTTACCCTCCAGAGCCACGTACGAGCGCATATACGCAGGATTCAAAATATACCTACCCCCAGTCGCATGCTCCTGACCCTGCGCCACGCCAAGGAGCCGCCTACGCTCAGGATCCTCCAAGTCGGGTCAGCTATCCTCCAGAGGGTCCGACCCGTCCTCCACACGCGCAGGACTCGCGTGCTGCTTACTCTCACGGGCAAGAATCTCATGGCAGCAACAGAGCAACAGGTGCCTCGTATGTCGCAGAGACGAGGCAGTCCTCTGGATATGTGTCCGCTCAGGACACAAGGCATGGGTACGCCGCTTCCGAAGCGTCTGCTGTCCCATCGTCCTATGTACCAGCCGAGCAAAGGCATGGTCCACCTGCACATCCTCAGTATGTTCCTAGTAATACTGCTCAGCGGTCCTCGTTTGGTGATTCGCGTTCTGCTGGTGCGTATCCCGTCGGCAACAGCGAATCCTCAAGGAATGGCTACACTGCTCCCGACTCTGTCCCAGTCCCAGCAATTGTACCCTCACAGCGCCCGCCGCCGCCGCCACCTCCGTCACAGCACCAGCTGACACGACAGAATGGACAATCGCACGGCTACTCGTCGAATTTGTCATCGTATCCCCAGCATACAGCACCGGGCTATAGCGGTTCTCCAGCATCCAATTCTTCCAGTGTCGCACCACCACATTCACAATCGCAATCCTACATTCCGCCGCAACCTACCCCGCATTCATCCCACTCGTCCCATTTATCTCAACCTTCACATGGTCCTCAACCCCCGCACACTGCGCACCCACCTGTCCAAACTGTTCATTCAACGCAGGCTCAGACACAATCATCACACTCGCTTCCTCATTCGCAATCACAACAACAGATGCATCATCCCGAGGCTCCGCGCCCCGCGTATGTTTCTCCAGCCGATACCATGCATGCTAGGGAGGCGAGGTTCTCTTTGAGCACCATCGCCGAAGAGGAGCGTGAACGTGAACGTGAAAGGGAGCGAGAACGTGAACACGAGAGGGAGCGCGAGCGAGAAAGGGAACGTGAACGTGAGCGGGAGAATCAGAGGGAACGCGAACGAGAGAGTCAAAGAGAGAGGGAAAAGGAGCGTGAGCGGCTAGCGGAGCTGAGAGAGAAGGAACAGAAGGAGAGAGAGCGGGACCGAGAGCGGGAGAGCGTCATGCACGAGGTGTTGAAGCATTGTACGGTGTTGTACAATTTTGCGACTCGCTATGGTGAGTGGGCGTTCATCTACTGACTTGGTTCTCCAATCATCTCTCCGACGTGTTTCTGACTTTCTTGGTATACGCAGCGCAATTGCAATCATCAACACCTCTCGCCCAGCCATCTGCAGAAGAGCTCGCGGAAATGACTCACCGTGCCCAAGAAGTTGTCCGTCTTCTTGAATCCTTGCGATCACCCTCATCGGGCAAATTGGCAAATGCATCTGCTGCATCATCATCCTCATCCACTCTAGCTCCCGGGACCGCGCCCCATTCGTCCATCACATCACCTGCATTTGGTGACCGAACGAATTCTCATCCCGCTAGTGGTTCCTCAGGTGGAGCACCGATAGATCTGGACACGCGTGCCCCAAAACGTCCCTGGGAGGAGACGCAAACCTCTAGTACCCTCCCGCACGTTTCCCAACTTCAGCTTTCAAACTCGCCCGTTGGCACAGGGCAACTGGGCGGACAAACAGCAGCCGAACGCAGTGCTGCTGAGAAAGACATGGAGATCATCCGCACCAAGCGCGCGCTCACGACAAGCTTGGCCGCCGCCGCCGCCGCGGCCGGTGGCTCTGGTTCTGTGGCGGGTGCTATTGGAGGTGCTGTCGGTGGTGGCAAGAACAAGTATAGAAAGAGAAGTGTGAGTGTGTTTTTTCTCGTGTTTCCATGGATTCGAGGGCATCACTGAGTGAAATTGCAACGCTAGCGCGCAACACCACCTGGCAAGTGTCATTCGTGTAATATTAGAGAAACGCCAGAGTGGCGGCGAGGTCCAGATGGTGCCCGGACGTTGTGTAATGCCTGTGGTCTCCGTGCGTATCGTCCGTCGTGCGACGTGACTGTCCTGTGCTCAAGCTCGTGTCTGTTTTACAGATTATGCCAAACTCGTGCGCAAACGCGATAAAGCACTCGCTGCAGAAGGCGGGTCCGGAACGGTAATGCGTATAGACATGGATATGCTCCGCGCCTCTGCTCGCGCTGCAGAGAACGAAAAGGCTGCCCGGGCTGCTGCGACTGGGGCCAATACCGGTGGAAGCTCTGGAAGCGGCTCAAACGCGAACGTAGACACGGACAAGATGAGCGTACACACGAGTTCCTTCCAGATCGTGTCTATGAACGTGGACAGCGAGCCGGGATCGGGACAAGGACCATCCCAGATGCAGACTCAAGGCCAGTCACAGTCACAGCAACCCCAAGGACAATCGTCGCAACCTTCGCAAATCTCACCGCCTGCGAGTTCGGGGACGCCGCATCACCATGCGCATGGGGGGCAGGGACACCCCTTGCCACCTCTGCATGCCCATGGACCGCAAGGAAACGCCCATTATCAGAGTCAGAGTCAGACGCGTATGCATCCTGGACCGCCACCGCCACCGTGGGCGGGCAAGGCGTACGGACAGGAAATGCAGCACTCTCAACAGTCGTTTATCCGGACGTCGCACTCGGTATCGAGCGGGGCGTCGCCACCTTGAAGAGAAGAGAGAGGGAGAGAAGGAAGGGGATGTGTCTAGTTTAAAGACGTTTTGGAAGATCCATGTGACTATAGCACACTTTGAGTCCTTGATCAAAAGACCCTGTCGTTTCTTTTGTTTTTTTTTTCGGTTTTGCGCTTGACCACATGCGACGCTTTTTTTGTTTTGTTTGTGTACGTACCCACGTTTAATGATGTACAATGATTGTAGATGCGAGTCAACCGCGGCAGCATCTTTTTTTCTTCCCTGTCCAACTTGAACGTTGGTTCGTCTTTTCTTTTTCTTAGTTACTGAGAACTCTAATCACGTTTCAACCTTTGATGTATTTTACGCAGTGACATTATCGATATCCCTTCCTTTTTTTTTTACTCGATTAAAAAAAATTCGCTCGACGTATCCGAGCACTCAATAAACGGCCCGTGACCGTTTTTTTTTTGGAGGGGGAGGGAGGGAGGGAGGGAGGGTCGCGAGCGGTCCGGACTCGGA
>JBBPQT010000016.1:0-59379 GCA_038092715.1 Boletus smithii | reverse complement strand
CCATGTCTAGTGCGGGTCGGAGCGCATCGTCGATCAAACGTGCTGTGAGTCTAGAGTCCTCTCCATTGTGCAACTCGATTATCCACAAGCCTTCCTGAGCTGCAAAAGAGTTGTTATTCACACGCATTGAGGGTAATACGAAGAAACGCGCACGGTAAGTGACGGTGAGGAGCGGCTGAGATGCGGGGAAAGAGAGAGGAAAGTCAAAGAGAGCCATGAATGTGATGATGCCTGATGATGCGGCTGAGTATTTGATACCCGGTCATGTGACCACTTGACAAACCTGCCCTGAGTCGAATTTTCCGTACGGGACGTGGCTTCTACTTGGTCTTGTTACAGTCTCTTGCTAAAATGCGTTTTGTTACGCGCGCCCTTGCTTTCGTGGCTCTCTTCGTTCTCGCCGTCTCTGCATGTGCGTCCCCATCTCTGCGCGTATTATGATGATCTGACAATGCTCTCAGCACCGGTCGAGTCGATCGAACCCGAAATCGTGATTGAAGTTTCGTTCCCGGAGCAAAACCCCTTTGGTCGTATGTCACCACAAAATGCCCATCCAACCCTTCTCTGACGCGTCTTCATAGACATAGTCAACGGCGAACGTAACCAAATTTATCTTGTGGTCGAAAACAAGAGTGAACAGAATGTAACGCTCAACTCGGTCGGTGGTTCTTTCCATCATCCCGATAGCGGTGCCCTAGTGAAGAATGTCTGTCCCTTCCCTCCCCCTCGTTTCACCGCTAACCGACCAATCCTTTCCAGACAACTTCGCTCCCATATGGTCTCCCGTTGTTGGAAAAGTCCAAGCTCCGGATTCCTTACTCGTTCTACTCCGAGTAAGCTATCCCCATCTCCCATATCCCTTGAGGACTAATCTGATTTGCTACAGGTTCAAGGTATGCACATTGTCTATTCCACAACTTTCTTCCCGACATGGAATTTAGTCAGGCGACCTTCGTCTTAACATCTGGTTGGAGCATTCTGTAGATGTAAGTTTCATTACATTCTATGCATTCTCAACCAACTCTTTCTCAGGACCTCAAGTTCCGCGTCACCGCTTTTGACTCTGTGGTGACCATCGTCGAACCCGAGGGTTCTTGGTTTGACTTCAAGCTGTCAGTCTTTTGTTCTATGACAATATTTCCTACTCATTTTTTTTCGTACCCAGTATTTCGACATACTTGATCGTCGCTGCATTCCTTGGTGGGAGCTCATATTTCATTTACCTCACCTACTTGCCCGCCACGAAAGCCAAGAAGTCCAAACGCGTTCGCCCCGAAGCCAGCGCACCTGCCAGTACAGTCGCTTCCAGTGGATACGAGGAAGAGTGGATCCCTGAGCACCATCTCAAAAAACCAAAGGCAAGGAAGCCCACCACCGCTAGCAGCGGAGAGGAGGTGAGCGGTGGCGAGACGAGTGGGACTGAGGGGAAGCGGCGCAAGGGCAGAAAATGAGATACTTTAACTCTGTTTTTTGGGTTGCTTAATGTATTCTCGATTGTCGCTGGATGGACGCATAGTTTACACACGAATACTAAGGTCCAAAATGATGCAGCGAGGTATGCGGTCCATGACTGCATGATGGACAGAATAGTGGGGTATTGCAGAAAATGTTATCTAATTTATTCAAACGTCGATTTTCTTGTACCCTTTTACCTACCATGGATGCTTGTCAATTCCAAATCATGCGACAGAGACCGACGTACTCTATTTTCTAGAAGCATTTGAGCATACTTTTCCGACAACCACCGGCAGTTTTCAAGAGAGTTGACGCCCTCGTGCCGCTGGCATTTGACGAGCTCGTCTCGCACCAGGCGAGCTTCCATGGCTTTGACCCATGACTCGCGGATGAAATCCTCGCGTTCTTGGAGTTTAGCTAGCGTCCCGACAGACCAAGGGTTGGTGTCATGGAGAGGTAGAATAACAATGGAATTTAGAAAATAACCAAGTTGAATTGTGGCGGATAGTACTGACCTTTGATGAGTTCAGCTCTGTCGTCGGACATGTCGTAGACTTGGTTTGGTCACTGCAGCCGGAAATCGGAAGTGACTTGGTGTTTTGTTTTGTTTTGTCAAGTACGTGCATGACAATGTTTGCATGGTCCAACTTTGTTACTCAATGCCGCAAATCTAACCACTGGAAATGTATCCTAGACTCTGTCCAATCGACCGAGTGTGCTGCTCAGCTCATAGAGCACAAGACTAAGAGATACCCCATAGCTGAGTAGCATTATCTTGTCAACTCACTGGGATTTATCCCATACAGCCGACTGCCAACACATCTGTAGCCGTTCATTTGATGTTTGGGGATTTGAGATTTGAGCTCGATCTGCTTGTGTACGGGAATTCTCAGATCTCCCTTCTTCAACTCGGCATGAGAGGCTCATAGTAAATTTATCAAAATCCCATTGCAGTGCAAACCACGGTGGATCAAGCCACTCCCATGGTCCGATGATACATATTGATAGAACCCATTCTGGTACCCAAGTTACACGAGAAGACACGATTGTCAGGTCATTTCTCGTTATCCAATGCTATTTGATACCAGATCAGTCCGGCGTATTCTTCCCACCGCCCATGCGTTGCAACTGTTTCACTTGTTCCGCGTGCAACCTCCTCTCCCTTTTATCCTTCAGAAATTCCCGAACGCAGTATGTGAAAGTGCATATCATGATGCAAAGCGAGAGCGAAGAAGCCACACTGCTCAGAAGCGGCATTATCTGTTCCATGACGTTTCGCACAAGTTCATCCTCGTTGATTAACAGTCCCATTATAGGTACCGCAACTGTTACGCAAATGTAATTCTCGCATAGATGTCAAATCTAGCATCGTCACCAGTTGATGAGATGTACTCACCTTTGACTATGTAGGCGCGGATTGCAAGTCGACGTGGCTCTACCTCGCCACACTCGTGCCACGGTGTCGTGGCGGCACCTATGCCCTCATCTGGGGGTTAGAAGGGGGTCTAGATTGCCTCGAGGACATCTCATTCTCACAGATGTCGGTTTACTGTATGCCGATACTCACACGACTTTGATGCCGGTAAAGCGCAAAAGGTTCGTCATTTGCGATTCATAAATCCATTCATGATGGTAGTGGTGTATGAAACCGGTATATGGGAAGTTCTGACCTTTGTAGGTAAGACGTCGAGGACGACTAATCCCTAGACACTCAGAATGTGAGATCGAATATACGGAAACCCCCTGGAGCGACCAAGGGTCATGATGATGTGGTGCTCTGGAGATCGACAATATCACTGACAGCAGGTCAGAAGCATAATGTAGTTGTAGAGTCGCGTGTGAGCCATCATTATTCTGTTCAAGCGACATTGTGAGCAGTCGACCTCTCCTTGGGAAGAGAAAACAACAGAAAATGATAATTTGATCGCCTTTCGATTCCTCCACTCAGGTTGGAACATAGGGCTATCACCGTTCTTCCCCCTCTGGGCAACATGTTTCTTGGACATACAACATGCACCTAGTTTGCATGGCTATACCCTGAGCTTGGTATTCGAGCGACGTATCTTCAGGATGCATTTTTCAAAGCGACTCTATACCTTCAGTACAGAGTTTGGCCTATAACGAGGCTCCAACCCGAGATATGCTCCAGAAAACAGTGCATTTCCTTGTTTGTATACGGGAAGCGGTTATTCAGTTGATGATTTTCTTACAAGCCTGAGAATATCGGTAAAATAAATTGGATGGATACTTGATCTCTGCTAACGAGTCATCGACCCATAGCAATGGGCCTGCCCTTGGCAAAGATGACTAGGTCTTATGAAAAGTCCTTGCTCTCTCGCTTCCTTGGGTATGTCGTCAGTACCCTCACGGTTTTAACACCGGCTTGTGGAGTTACGACGGAATCGAAGCCTGACGGAGCTGTTTGTTGGCCCATCGGCACCGCTGCCCCCCTGATGGCGTTGATGGCCGTATTCACGAATGAGAAATCGAGTATCGCATTCGTTCACGCTCGTCGCAACGTGTCCTGGGAACTTCTGCCTGTCTTCCCCTCGGACCTTGAGTTTGCGATGGGAACAGCGATCGAGAAGAGTGGAAGTATGTCTCTGCACGGTCCTGGCGTTCGCGGGGTGACAAAGGATATAGATACATGATTGCCTTGAAAGAATGTCGTCACCTATGGAGCTAAATATTGATCCGTAGGGCGGGCTTTAGTAGCTCCTCGGGGAATTTCCTCCCGCGACCTTTTCCGACCTATGGGTTCAGCATCATGAAAAAAAATTATCGCGTTAGACACAAGTTAGACACGTTCATCTGGCCTGACATAAAACGGGAAGCAGGAGCGGGAATGAGAGTGTCAAAGACACTTTACCCACCCCTCCATGCAGATTGGCCGCGCAAACCAGTTCTATCTCCCCGATTTGTTTTCGGTATGCCCTCTGCAGAAGGGCACTATTTTCCCGGGCGACTATGAGGCCATTGGCGCCGAATCCAAGGCTTGGATCAACGCGTTTAATGCTCTGACAGAAAGACAGCGCAATATTTTCAATAGGACGAACAGCGAGTTATTATCAGCGAGGGCGTTTCCCTACGCTTCTGAGGAGAGATTCAGAACATGCTGCGATTGCCTCAATCTTCTCTGGATGATAGACGAAATCAGTGACGATCAGGACGGACTTGGCGCAAGAAAAACAGGAGATATCTTCCTCAATTGCTTAAAGGACCCAGAGTACAAGGACAACTCACCGCTTGCTCAGCTCACGAAAGAGTGAGGATAATGTATTTGCTTCCTCCGGACAATTGCTCAGGCTTCCGTAGCTTCCGAAAGCGTTTCTACGAGAAGCTGCGGCCACGCTCAGCCAAGCGGTTCATCAAGCACATCGAAGACTATATTGACGCATTTGTCTTGGAAGCACACCTTCGTGAGAAGGGCGATATTCTCGATTTCGCATCATACCCTGCTTTACGGCGAAACAACAGTGCAAACCACATTTCGTTCGATTTCGTGGCGTTTGGACTCGACCTTGACTTGCCTGACGAGTTATTTGAAGATCCTGGCTTTTTAAAGGTGTATTACTCTGCGGGCGACATTATTTGGTGGTCCAATGTTTGTGCCTTGACATAGAGCATGACTGTCACATATTGACTAGTACGCATCCAGGACGTGTATTCGTTCAAGATGGAACACAACAAAGGACACGGTGGGAGTAATATCGTGACGATATTGATGCACGAGCGGGGAATGGATCTACAGACAGCGGCCAACTTTGTTGGGGAAGAATGCAAGAGGCTGATGGATGCCTACTTTGAGGAACGTAAGGATATGAGGTCGTGGGGGAAGAAGCTGGATGCCGACCTGGAACGCTACTTTGACGGGCTTGGACAATGGGTAATCGCAAACATGGAGTGGTCCTTCGAAACGAAGAGGTATTTTGGGGAAGCGTTCGAAGAAGTGCGGAAGACGCGCCTTGTCAAGTTGTAGGAGTCCATATTAGGCCATCACTCGACTAGATTCCCTCGAGCTCGGTACTTTTTGTGGATCGTAGCACACTTGATCTCCATGTGTTTGTAGTACTAATACATACATTAAATTTCCTGCCGCATTCGCTCCAAGGAGCAGAGATAATGTCGATATTGAACGATATTCATCATCAGGAGTAGATCTACTGTGGGGTACTCAAAACTTGAGGAGTGCATCATACATGCCAGACAACATCGAGATGGTACTGCTGTTCTTTCGCAATAAGCGTAACATAAGCTGGGTAACAATCGTGGATAATCTTACCATCGCCCAAGTTCCCCATCCCATACATCGTCCATCTTCACAGAGCACCAGGTGCCTGCGAAAGGGTAGGAAAGATAGCGTGTTACAATAAGAACAGGCAACTACTGCCTTGTGCGATGACGAGTAAAACATACGATATTGCTTGAGGGTGTAGAGGGAACAATTATTGCACTTGGTAGGCAGAGAGGGCAGACGTGAAAGGGATGAATGAAAATTAAACAGGTCATTGATGAGGAGACGATGGGGTGAGCTGATTTTGCGTTGTACATGACCGAACACCATAATAACAACCAAGGAGGGGACTGAGGATGCGCTGCAGACAGATGGATGAAGATGATGATGGTGTGGGGAGTAACAGGCGCAAAGGGGTGGTCTACAAGAGTGAAATAGATAATTTGTGGTAATCTGGGCTACAGTTCATCTGGAACACTGATAGAAAAATACGGATGGTGCAGGGCATCCCGCACAGTTATCCGTTGGGCGGGATCAAAAGCGAGTAATCGCCGCACGAGATCCAAAAAATGTTTGTTGATCTGGTCGCTGGGTGGTATAACCTCCTGCGAACAAATGGAGATTGAGCGAATAGTGATAAGAAGCGTAAGCGAAGAATTACCACGAGTGACTTGGTTGCACGAACATCCTTCTTGCTTTGCCGCGATGCCTTGGGCTTAGGCCAGTCAAGCCGTGGTCCTTCCTTAAAAAACTCGGCCTTCGACCGCGCCCCTGCGCGCGCAAAGCGATCGGGCATCTTTCCCATGACCGCTTCCATCATGGCAAGGTGTTCAAGATTATCATGTGTTTGATAGAGTGCAACCCCGGTATAGAATTCGACGAGAATGCATCCCAATGAGTAAGCATCACACGGGTATGACCACCCTAACCCTGTACAACAAAGCCATGTGAGCAGAAGGATGAAGCTTGTAAACAAAAGAAGCGCACCGAGGATGATTTCCGGAGCTCGATAGTGACGTGTCGAAACAACTGTTGAGTGATACTCTTCCTCGAACGTCGCAGAACCGAAATCTATGAGTCGAATGTCCGTGGATTGAAGTATCCGTTTTGTCCGTGGTGGAGCGCTCCGCTGTGAATGGAAATCTCGTCACATCTAATTTGCAAGTCGAAGATACGGCAGTCACGTACCTTGCCAGGCACGGGCACAACGGCAAGCCTGTGGTCGTTGTGCACAAGCAAAATATTTTCCGGTTTGAGATCTGTATGAATCAAGTGGAGATCATGCAGGACTAGAACGGCACATGACGTGAGTTACATCCTGATGGAGGAAGGTAGCGGCATACAAGCAACACTTCCAAGCAATTGCCTGGCGAAAGATTGTATGTGGTTCCGGGGAAACGGGGCAAATTCATTGTCCTTCAAAAAGTCATATACACACATGCCCAGCAATTCCGAAACCAGGGATATATGGTTTCGGTGGTCAAACCAGTGGAGTAAATGGATGCATTTACTGTAAAAATACGAAAGAATGTGAGCATTGTGCAAGGCGCTGCTCAAGACGGAGACCAACTGGACATTTGCGGGGTCTCTTTCCTTGAGTTTCTGAAGGACACGTATCTCGATCTTGCTCGCATCACGGTACTTGGGGATGGCACGGATGATCTTGATCGCTACTCGGTTCTGTGTTTGAATGTCGACTGCTTCTACTACTTTGCCGAAGGTACCTTGACCGAGAAGGCGAACCGTGCGATCTGAAATTGAGAGGTGGTGGGAATGGGTGGATATTGGAGAAAGATAGGGACTTACAACGATTATAAATGATGTCGTCTGGGACAATAATGTAATGGCCTTCCTTATCATCACAAGGAACGACGGCGTTGGATGGCTGATGATGAATGAATGGAGAGTTGCTGACCAAAAGAAGAAGCTACGCACGTCTGTAGTGGCAGGCCCGCTGCCGCTGGCCCAGGACTTGGTGGAGGGTGCGGGAGGCTGTTGTTGGAGGCCAGTAGCGAGCTTCTTGACGATGGTCCCACGGGGGTCATCGGGCTGGTCTCGCTTCCTCTTCTTTGGCGCTGGTGCCACTAGCACTGCTGAGGAAGAACTGACAGAGAGGGCCTGTGCCTCTGCGGCGGCACGGGCTCTGGTCCTGATTGGAGCTGAGTAGGGTGGGGGTTGGTAGGAAGCGGAGTAGGCGTTGGTGTGAGTGGTTGCGGGAGATATGGTGGAAGGAGGAGGAGTGTCTTCAATTACGATCACCTCACGCACACGGCCCTGGTTGTCGACTTCTTGCACTTCGCTGTAGCTGACGGTGTACTGGTGGGCTCTCTTGCGCTTGCGGGAGAGGACCGGGGGAGTGGGCATCATTGCGGGATTTGAGCGAGGCTGGGTGAGCGATGGAGGATGATACTGGTCTAGGAGAGGAGGGAGAGGCTGGCGATGTATGACGGCTTGCATTTCGTGGAGGGGAGATGGTGGTAGGGGACAAAGGAGGGAGAGGAGGGAATGGGAGATTGAAAGCCAGCTGAGCTGCTGAGCAGGCCAACTGAACTTGTCCGGGCCTTCTCTCAGCTCTGACACAGGATCAAGTCTGCTTGTTGTCACCTGTTTTGGCACCCAACCAGACACAGACCACCACCTGAAAAATGTCGGTCTGGGTGGGTTAAATGGCAACCTGGTTCATCGAGAGACTGACCACCATAAAATTGTTTTTGTTCCGGATCCTGTCCAAATTTGCGTCCCGGCGAACCAGAAATGGAAGTGTACGCTGGCTTTTTCGTCATGAAACGTGACCACGAGTTCCCAGTGGTCACCACTAGTAGTAGTGCTAGTACTACTCGCTGTGCTCGTCGACGTTCGACACAACCACCATGCGCGGTCTCCCTTTCCCCACCAACGCCCTCTTCGACCCCGACGCAGCAAGCGAACATGGAACCCCCCTCAGCACCGCAGACGATATTCCGATTGATCCTGCCCTCGCAGCTGCCCCACCCATCGTCCCAGCCATACCCGCCGACAGAAATTTGCATCCTGTGCGTGCTCACCAGGTAAGCCTCGTCCCTTGCACATATCCCCGACACCTCTTCGCCACAAACGCGTCGCGTGTCGTAATTAGCTTCAGACCTGGTGTCCGAGTGCAATACTCATCAAGTCATCAACAGCCGCATCCCGTCATCCTCCAGGATCAATTTTCTCATCCCCGGCAGAGGCATTACTCCCAAGAACCGTTGCAGTACGACCAGGGGCCTCAAGGTGATCCGTTCGCGCCTCAGCCACCCGCGGCTTATCTGCCGATCCCGGAAACCGAGGTTCCACGGGTCACGAAACCGCAAAAACGAAAGCGAAAACCCAGACGTGAAGAGGAATGCGGCTTTTGCCAGGGTAATAATTCCAAGAACAAGCATGACAATCTCGAGGTCATGGTCTCCTGTCAAGAGTGCGGTCGCAGTGGTGCGTCTCAGTCATACCCGGCCGCAGTAGTGTCATTTATCAACTGCTATTCCCAGGGCATCCAAGCTGTATGGAACTTGCCAAGGTTGCCGACGTTGTGAGATCCTACCCCTGGAGATGTATCGAATGCAAGATCTGCGAAATTTGCCAAGAAAAGGGGGACGATGTAAGAGAGTCCGTCCAGTTTATCCGCTATGGTTCATATGTCAATAGGCCAGGATATTGTTTTGTGACTTTTGCGATCGAGGTATATCCCAAGTTCTTTCGCACCCCCGTCTGCTCACCTTCCCGCTTTTTATAGGTTGGCACATGGATTGTCTCCAACCTCCACTGGATGAAGAGCCCCCTGGTCAATGGCACTGTCCTCTATGCCCACCGCTCGATATGCTCCCTCTCGATCCTGATTCCTTTACTCAGGCCCAGCACCACGCTTTCCCCTCGGAACGACTGGACTACCCCACTGGCAAATCTGATCCAGATGGACAGACAAGTGACCCATTGGGAGCGGTCCACGAAATGGACATCCAGGTGGACGATTCATCCACTGACGAATCTTCCGATTCCGACTCGGACTCGGACGAACCAGCGAGTGCCCCCGCTAAGCGCCATCCTCAATCAATCAAGAAGAAGAGACCCGCTAAGTGCACAACAGGGACGCAGACTCCGCGTCCCGCGAAACGCATGCGCATCAAGGTGCACTCCCCTGCCCCACCGTTAGTTGTGCGGTTGCGGCTCCCGCCCAAGGGTAAAGGCAAGGAACGTGAGGACGATATGGAGCACAACATCTTTGAGGACCTTTTATCAACAACAGAGAGAGATATGTCGAAGACGACTATTGAGAGCTTTGATAGGACAAGGTTTGAGAAGAGCAGGCTTGCTGCTGAGGTGTGTAGTTGACATATGTACTCCAGCTTCGTTGGTTGATCACTTAACTCCCTAGGAGAAATTGTATCCAGCTCCGGTTCCGCCGCCTTCGGCTGCCGAAAACCCAGATACACCGATAGCCGGCCCATCTTCGCGTCCCCTCCGCTCCGCCACCCTACATCAATTATCCATACCCCATTCGTTGCCACCTGCATCTCCGGTGCCTTCCACCCCAAGCCTTGTCCCACCCACCCCAGGAACCTTCTCACAAACCCCGAACACCCCAACCGTCCCTGACGGGCAGTCAACGCTACGCATACGTACCATCCGTTTCGGACCCTATGACATTCACCCTTGGTACGACGCCCCGTTCCCGGAAGAGTATGCAAATATACCAGACGGGCGACTGTGGATATGCGAGTTTTGTTTGAAGTATATGCGAAGCCGCTTTGCATTTGGTCGACATCGGGTGAGCTCTTATGTGAATGTGTAGTGCACTTTGTAACTAAGCGGTGATTGTAGCTGAAATGTAAAGCTCGTCACCCACCCGGTGACGAAATCTATCGCGATGGTTCAATTTCTATATTCGAGGTGGACGGACGCAAGAACAAAATATACTGCCAGAATCTTTGCCTCCTTTCCAAAATGTTCCTTGACCATAAATCCCTTTTCTATGACGTTGAACCATTTCTTTTTTATGCCATGACGGAGATTGATGACATCGGGGCTCACTTCGTGGGGTACTTCAGCAAGGAGAAATGTTCACCGAAACAATACAACGTGAGTTGTATTATGACACTTCCGGTACGACAACGACAGGGCTGGGGAAATTACCTCATCGATTTCAGTATGTTTGAATCCCTGGATTGTGATGGGCTATTAACCAAATGCTCGCTCAGGTTACCTATTGTCGAAGAAAGAGCAGCGTGCAGGCTCACCTGAAAAGCCTCTCTCTGGACTGGGTGCTCTTGGCTACAAGAACTACTGGACGCTTGCACTTATGCGATACCTCATCGCAGCCCCCCCGAAACCGACCCTTGAAGGTCTGCTTATTTTCCTTTCGCTCAAGGGTTGACTCTCCCTCACACCAGGTGCTATGCGTACCATCAAACAGATATCAGTAGAGCCACATCTATGACCATCGAGGACATTTTTACCCTCCTCGTGCAGCAAGACATGATTACAGTGGACACTGCCCTAAACCCTGTTCGTCCATCACCAGGGCAGTCGATCAAATTCCCACGTGGTCGCAAAAATGGTATTGCACGGAGGCACTTGCAGAGACCCAATCCACAAAAGCAAATGGAAGGGGGAGGAAACAAGTCTAATGTGCCATTCGTCGCCCCCACGCACTACGAAATCTCTTGGGATCAAGAGAAGGTGGAACGTTGGCTGGAGACATGGGAAAAGAAGGGATACCTGAGGCTCAAGCCCGAGAAGTTGAAATGGACACCGTTCGTGTTGTCCCGCACCAAAGCAGGTGTGGAGCTACTTCAAGCCGAGGCGGGCTTAGGTTTCGGTGTCCTAGCTCACACCGGTACGCCTCAGAGTCCAATGGACGGCGGGACACCTATGTTGGATATTGGTGATCGGGCCAAGTCTTTGGGTTCTGGACCAGGCTCGTCAAACGAGCAGAGCGAACAAGTGCTGATTGCTCGTGATGCGGGAGAGGTGACTGCAGCCAACCTTTTTGATGACCTGCTCCACGAGAAAACGGCCACACCAAAGAAGCAACTGAGAAGCACGCTCAGGGACTCTAGCCTCGATTCCCTTGCGATGTCCACTCGGACAGGTTCTGCGCAAGCAGTTCCGGACGGTGACTCTGGACTACAGGGAGAAAATAGCGATTCATTGCTTGATGGTACCAGCAGTATTGTGCAGAGGATTGAAGACGTCACACCCACTGTGCCAATCAAGCGCCGCCGTGGCCGCCCCCCTAGAGTCCGCCCGCCTGAGAAAGCTCCCGCCCTACCGCAGGCCTTTTCGACTGAGTCTGGACCGACATCGCCTTCCAAACCAACATCGCCCCGGAAGCGCAGGAAACTCGATTCGCCCTCCCCTGAGGATCACCCCCCATCCATGGATCTTACTTATAGTGAGCGGCATGATGACCGCGTAGATCAAGCTGTCGACCATCATCCCTTGGTTGTCAATGGAGAAGATCATACCACGAATGGAGTCCGTCGGGGTTCCATACAACGTTCATTGGATGCTAGTCTTGTCGTCGGGACTACGGAAGGAGAAAAGGAGATGGAGAAAAAAGATGACCTGCCTGATGATTTCGCACCACGGGAATGCACTGACGTGAAATCCGAAGATCTGGGAACTCCTCTCACTGGATTGACCAGTCGGCACAGTGTTCCGAGTGATGATACTGTGTTCGTGACAGAAGGTGTTAATGGCTCCGCGGTTCGCAGCAAGATTTCAGGGGAAGGGGAGGGAATTTCACAGCTGCCAGGTTCACGAGGCACAGAGGATGGAGGTTCCACAGAAGATGCTGTTGCCTTGCGTGTAGTGGACGACTCGGACTTGGATGCTGAGGGAGAGCCAGACGATGAGATCTGAATTATGAATTCAACAATCATGTATCCATACTTACAGATTCTTCTAATTCTTTGTGCAATTAGTTTTTCGATTTCTTTTTGGCGGTCTCAAGCGACACGAACCGGAGCGCCTCTATGGTTATTTGTTTGGTTGCAGCACCGCAAACGAGCCACAGCAAGGTGCAAGCGGTTCGCATCCGGTTCATCGTGGTTCAACGGGGGAGTCAAGCTAGCCATGGACAACTCCCAGCCCCATGGGTAAGTACGTCTCACAACACACTCGTCCGTCGACCAGTTCATCTACGCACGACATCATGCCAAGTGCCATGGCTCATCATATTTTCAACCACACGCAGTGACCCAGGCATGGCCTTTGGCCACCTACAACGTGATCCTAATGTCAGCAACGTTTCAGTGAGGATTACCCGACTTTTCGTCTCCCCAGGTCGTTTCATCGATGTGTCCGTTGCAGAGTCTCGACCGAGCCCTGGGATCTCATCTTACCCCTACGCTCAGCGCACGGCAGACTTTTCACGATGGTGCATTCAGGCTGCCGGATTCGCCACCGACTATCCTTGACTCGAATGGTAGTAGTACACGACCCACTCAGCCTGTCGCTGGTCCTTCACGCTCCCCCATACACGAATTTACCGTTCCCCTAACGAATGATGGTCAGGCAACGAATGCACTGAAGCGCAAGCACACTGACGGCGCCAATGTGATATCGAACTGCCAGCTGGGAAAACGACGACGAGAAGTCGAAGACGCAGGAGAATTTGACACCGATTCTGTTCATGGTTCGAAGCATTGGTCCGAGGAAGAGAAAACCAAGTTGTTCACTTGGCTCATGGACCCGAGTGAAGACGAACACTGGAATTCTCTCCGCTCTACAAAAAACTCGTGCTTCCGAGAGGTATGTATTGGTAGTATGGGTTGACGTCCTTCGTTCATAGTCAGTGCAGTGTGCCTTGGAAGTTTTTGGGGGGAAGAAAACATACCAAGCTCTCAAGGGATGCTATGAGCGCAATTTTAACCTGTTCAAGCAGATCTATACCTTCGAGGTATATCATGCACCATCCGGCAACGGACCCCTCAGCATGATCATTGAAGGGGACAGACTACGAGAATATGAACGCCGCCTTCAGCTAGCACGGAAGGCAGGTTGCGATGTTGGAAATCTTAATGCAAGAACCATAGACCACTGGCACCGAAGCGGGTGGTACAATTTATTTTACCGCAGGTGGGCCACGATCAATCGACCACCTATCAACTGAACAACGTCCTTCACAGATGGAACGGTGACCCGGCCATTTCCCGCCCATCCGCTCGGCACAATGCAAATGGCGCATCGGGGTGTGTGGGAGGCACAGTCAGCACCGATGAAGTCGAAGATGAAGAGAATTCCTTGGACATGCCAGTGTCAAACCCTTCACACTCTGCACCACCACAACCTGCTTGTACACCGCCCTACTCTCAGCCTGTCAATCCCCAGCCCTCTGCTGGCTTGGACCACCCCATTTTGGAAGCAGCACCGTCAAGCTCACCTACTCGGCCCATGGTTCCAGGACAAAGGCCTGCGTCGCCTCCACCAGAACCATCACATATTCATTTTTCCATTCCACAGAACCTGATGGCGGCTTGTCTCCAGCTGCTTCAAGCGCAGGTTCAACACAGCAAGCTCAAAATCGACTACCTGCGCCGACGTGAAGAACGAGAAGAGAAAGAAAGCTCAGTGCGTCAGGAGCTGGAACGCCGCCGATTCGAGAGGGAGCAAGCGGATCGGGAGACTAACAAAGAGTTTGGAATAAAGCAGCGGGCTCAGGTTGCAATGGATTTGATGGGCAATTCAAAAGTGGATGCATCTGTGCGGCAGGCAGCAGTTGACTATCTGAAGAAACTCCTTGCTACCGATTGAACTGGTTCGGTTTGTGAGATTGGCTTGATGATTATGCGGATAATCATACACTCAGCCATTCTTTGTATTCACCTGGGGTCCACTACCTGGTACAGTAGCGAGTTCTTAATCATTTTTTGTAGTTTGCGGGTGGTACACAGACTGCTTCTCATCTTGTAGCTCAACTGTAGATCTTGAATATTAATTTGCTAACAAAGCCCTTTCTAAGGTAGTTCGTACCTTCCCAAGTATGCGTTACAACAAGTTCGTCGGTCACGCTGACTCGTCCGTTTCACAACATTGACTCGGAGAATTCTACACAACCCTTTCATTGTCCACACATAGATATCATTTCCATAGCGTACTGCGAATTTGAACGAGCTCATTTGAAGCAAAAATGAGATCGTCGGAAACTGATTGTCATGCTGAATCGTCACCGCCAGTGACTTGATGCGACTCCCGGTGATAATATTTCTGTAACTGACGAATGACCATGACTGACGAACTTGTCGTGTTCTTTGCTCAGCGCTCGGTACCGCCAATGCCATTCCACTTTCCCCGCAGTGCGTTTGCCCACCCTGCTTGTCATTCAGATATTCTACACACCCTCCTCCACGCACTTTTTCATCCATCATACAGCGTTCGCAGGGATCGGTTATGCAGTAGGAAACACACGAACGATGAGATAGGCACAAAGCCTCGAGGATGTAATAGCCAATAAAGTAACAGTCGTTGCTGACTTTACAGGTCTCTGGTTCTACATAACCATGCCATCAGAATGCAGTTCGGAGCTCTGTTGCACCCTAGCCAAACGGCGATGAACGAGTCTGTCGCAACTTGACTATTAGACGCAGCACCAGACAGGCCCACATGAACATACCGCTGGAACAGATCCAATGGGCCATTACTCTCCTGTTTCGTATCACTAGTTTCCTGTTCGCCAGGGATTGTCACCGGCCTTATAGGTATCCAGCAACTGAGTGGGCTTATGCCCTCTTCGTAGCTTGCGTGAGAAACATAAAGTAGGAGTCCGTCTGATGTTACGTGCACCGGTACAGTTGTCAGTTCACTGTGACCAGCCCCCGAATCGATCGACATTGCAGAATCCGAAGAGGGCAGAAATTGGAATGGTGTTGAAGTTGGGATATCGACGAGGATCTCTCGCGTTGAACGGGCTAGGGGTACAATATGGGAATGTAGCATGGGGAAAGTTGTGTCTGTGTGGTAAGGAATAGGAATGAACGACGTCGGATATTGGAAATTGTAAGAGCTTGGTTGTGAAACCGATTGTTGAGCATCAGCGGAGCCGGTGAACGAGAACACGGTCGAAGGTGGTGCGAATTTTGGCAATTCAGCAAGTCGAGTGTCCCGCCACCAAAACCTGTGGATTCGATAAGTATGAGATTATCGCCATTGAACCACAGAGTACCTGAAAGGAGTTTCACAATCTGCAATGTCCTGACCTTTCCACTTAATCACATCAAGGACGTGTAAAATCCCGTTCGTTCTCCAATTGACGTCGAGAATGCAGTCCAATACTGTTAGTGGAGGGAGGGAAGACGGAAAGCGAGGAAGTAGCATTTTCCCCAGGAGACGAGACCGAAGAGTGGTATTTGGTGCTGTAGAGTAATCCAGTCAGCCAACGTTTTGAATTGGGAACAATACTGGCACATATTCCTATGACACCCGACGTTGACTGGTGAGTGATCGCCAGACATCGCTTTCCCGTTGGTACGGGTGCCACCGCAACCCAGCTTCTCTCAAGATCTGAAGGAAGGCCACCGTCTGCGTCATTTGAGTGGTCGCCCCAAAGGCCAGGTTCCTCTTTCATCTCCAACAATTCCGCGTACATGCACCTGTTTGCCCACTTACTAGGCTTCTTTGCTCGCCTCCGTTTGTTTTTGCTACGCTTCTTTTTCAGGTGGCTGCCATCATCTGGCTTGGGTATAGCAAGAACGTCAGATATGTCTGATGTGCCTGCACGGGAGGCGTAATTTGCTATCCCTTCCCTTATCACTTGAGGTTCTTCGTCAATGTCTTCGTCACCCTCGTCGTCAGATGCCCCGAGACTCAGATGTGCGAATGCATCAAGTTGCCTGGATGAATCGAATTTCTGGGCCCTTCGCTATGTCAAACGGTCACGCACATGAGAAATCAGTACGCTGATGGGCGCAACTTAACTTTACGCACCCGCCTTTGTTCTTCTAGAGCCTATATAGTGAGGCATCCCCGTTAGCTCGGATGAAGAAACGTGCTGGAACATAATGGTTGACCTTTTCGCGTCGAGCCTCTTGTGACACCAGTTTGTCGGTGAACGTAGTGGGTGGGACTTTGTATGTTGATTTCCTGTCAGCGTGCGTGAACATGGTTCTAAAGTTGATGAGATTAATCGATCGTTGATGGACCAGTAAAATTGATTGCGAGCAGGCTGGGCCGCAATTGAAGTCAAGGCTACCAAACACGAGTCGGATGATATGATGACCAGAACGACATGCCATTAATATTGGTTCAGGTTCAAGCCTGAGTTGGAAGTCGCCACGACCCAGTTCGTACTCGCATCATTCGCTTAGTTTGGCTTGGCCCTGACACCAATCCCCCCATCGTTGATACTACTCAGCCAATAGTAATATTGCAAAACTTTTATTTGTCGGAGTTGTGTTACAGCACGTGACGACAAGCCGATATACCGACTCGGTAGGGGCATAGTACACGCCTAATAGCCTCACGGAGGTTCCTCAGTCCATCAAAGCTGGTAAGCATACAGCCAGTGATAGTCATGTCTTGGGCATACCCAGACTCATCGGTAGTATCAAGCGCTAGAAATATTGTTCAGCCGGTGACCCGGAATCCGGATGATCTAGTGTTGCCTTTCTTGGTATGTATGTTTGCTCTTTGACTTCGTCGCCGATAGACTGCACTATTGCAATGTGTAGTATGACAGAGGTTCCTCAGCCCATCAAAGCTGGTGTGTCCAAAGTAAGCATACTTGTAGTCGTGTCATGTCTTGATATTCAATCGTCGATAATCAAGACCAAAGCAAAGGTCAGGTACCTGAAGCGCAAAAAACGTCGGAGAAAGGCACGAAAGTCTTCAGCACCTCGGAAACCCGATGACGCTCCCCAAGCAAGTTCGGCATCTGAAGAGGATGAGGAGCATCACGATGATGAAGATGGGATTGCAGATGAGGTTGACGCCAATAGCAGGAACGAAGAGATGATCGTCATGGAACAACCCGTCCAGCCCTCCAGGAAAAAGCGAAGAGTGGTCGACGAGGGACCAGATTCAGATATCGGTGACCCCGGAGAAATTCGCGACTCAGAGAACAAGGAACTTCCTAGTATCCAGAGACCTCTCGCAAAACCAACAGGCACTCTGCCGTCATTTCCTTCCCCAACGGTACCCAATGCACCACCCCAGTCCGTGCTTGCTATGCAAGGGATCGACAAGGCTCTTATACATGCAGAAGTTATCAACCCTGCCGCCGTTACGCCTCTTTCAACAGCCGAACAAGACCATAACACAGGTCTCAGTGCGAAGACTCGAAGGCGCTTGCTTGACCTCGGCATTAGCGAACTTTTTGCTGGTCAGGGGCTGATTACACGAGCTCCGGGCACATGTACTGATCTGACGTGCAGTACAGACTACCCTTCTCCCTTTTCTCATCTGCCGCAGTCAGTCACTGTATACACCGTACTCTGCTCCTCGTGATGTATGCGTTTCCGCGCCAACGGGGAGCGGGAAAACACTTGCATATGTTCTTCCTATGCTAGAGGTAAGCTCCAGTGTTATCATTGTTACTTGGAAATGCTGATGCTTGTGCTGCAGGTTTTATCGGGCAGAATTGTCACCAGGCTGCGTGCCTTGATTGTTCTGCCCACTCGGGATCTTGTCATGCAGGTTAGGGAAACCTTCGAGGCTGTCGGTAAAGGACGGGGCTTGAAAGTAGTTTATATTTTAGCATATCGCAACCATTGCCTTTCTGATCATCTCTTCTAGATTGGTACCGTGACAGGCCAACACTCATTTGCTCATGAACAAGCACAACTGGTCTCCGAGACTGATCCTGGGTAGATTTTCCTTCCCGTTAGGGCGACGTCAACTAACCACCTTTTTTCGTAGGTTACTTGGGGGTTCCAGTAAAGTCGATATCTTGATATGCACTCCTGGTCGGTTAATGGATCATCTCAATGAAACGCCCAACTTTTCGTTGCAACATCTTCGCTTCTTGGTATGATCATGTTGATGGTTGCTATTTATATTTATCAACATAACGCACTCAGGTCATTGATGAAGCTGACCGCTTACTCTCTCAATCATTCCAAGATTGGCTAGCTCAGGTACTCGCCGCTATCCATTGGAGACCTTTGGAGAGTATTCCCCTGGCAAGCCAATTTTTACCGGAAGATCATTTCCCACCAAATTATGATTCTCTCGCACCTGCTTGTTTAGATTTTGACCATCTCGGGTATTCTCAAGTCGACGTCGGCGAGCGAAGAGGATTTTCATGCCAAAAACTCTTGTTCTCTGCAACACTCACTCGAGATCCCGGCAAACTTGCATCCCTTGGTCTGCGGGATCCGAAGTATTTTGTTGTCCAGGGTGAAACTGAGAGTGTGTCTGATGGTGCCCCATCACACCTTGTTTCCGAACGATTTGCCATGCCAACCACGCTAACGGTGAGTCTTGAGCGGGCTTGACGTTTATTTTGGGTTAACCTCTATAGGTTAGGAGCATATGGTTGTCTGCGAACCATCGCAAAAACCGCTTGTGTTGCTTCACCTTCTCCATAACCACAATCTCCGCAATGCCTTGATTTTCACCAAATCGTCGGAATCCACGACCCGTCTTGTCTTCTTGCTCGAGTGTTTCGAAGAGCTGAGAACGTCGGAACGTGCTCGCATCACGATTCGCGCATACTCGAGTGACCTCCCCGCAAGTGAACGAAAAACAATCCTGGAGAAATTTAAAGCCCAAGAGGTCCATGTGTAAGCTCTGCGCCACTCATAGTGTCATGGCGATCTCATTACGTCAATGACTAGTCTGATTTGTTCTGATCTAATCTCAAGAGGGATTGACATCAGCAATGTCTCTCATGTCATAAGCTATGATACGCCAGTTGACATGAGGAAATACGTCCATCGTGTTGGGCGAACTGCTCGAGCTGGACGGGACGGTGATGCGTGGACTTTGGTGGAAGAACAGGAGGTAGGTGACTAAAGCAAGGAATCCACAGGGACACGAGACTGAATCTCTGTAGGCGCGGTACTTTAAGACAATGCTGAAAGGGCATGATCGTCTACAGAAGGTGAAGAGGATGAATGTCCATCAGAGTGAAATCCAGCCCCTCCTGGAAAACTATCGGGTAGGGTCCAGGACTACGGATCGGTGACGTGGGAAGGCTGACGGTTGTTTTTTCAGGTTGCATTACGCAGGTTGAGGGACGCATATGCCCGGTAGTACTTGTGACGAACTACGTGCGTTCACGGGCCGAAGTGGTCGTTTATAATATTAGAGAAGCTTGTTACTTGAGCCGATTGGACCTGCCATCTGGTTATTTGGGATTCTTCACCTGCATGGGAGGGGGCAGGCCGAAGCAGGTGTGTAGACTCCAAATTTACACATGGAGGATCACACGCACAGCAGATTCGGAGTCCACCAGCAGTGGAACTTTGTATCATTGTACCAACTGGCCGGCTAACGGAGTAATCGTAGTAAGCAATACATCGTAAGCAACGACATATTATATTCCGCTATAACTGTCCGCTGGGAAGGATGGGCACATGTTGCTGCGAACCCAGATTTACTTTCTCTTTGTCGCTCACTGACATGTCTCATTCGGGTGACAAGTTCGAGACAAAGATCCTCGAAGAGGAGCTCGAGGAGCCAAAGTCAGATGGACTTTCTAAGCGAGCGAACGTCTTCCGCAGGTACCGTGATCCATCAGCATCATCGTCTATTCTCCAACTATCGTACTCTAGACTCTTTTCCATTAAGAATCCCAACCCTCCTCCCCCCAAGCCCTCCATCCACGACGCAGTCCTCACTCCCGAGGCGTCAGCGGGGTTCTTCAATCGGCTGTGGTTTATCTGGGTAACTCCCCTGTTGTCACTTGGTTATGCTCGACCCCTCGAAGCATCTGACTTGTACAAACTCCCGGACGAACATTCATCGACTCGGATTGCCAATGCCATCCTTACATCCTTCGAACGCCGGCGCAAACGGGCAGTGATATACAACGAACGACTAGCAAACGGTCAGGTTGGACCAGGTATCAAAGGCCTATGGTGGTCAATTTGTGGTATCCGCGGAGAACGGGAGAACGCTTGGAGGGAAAAAGACGGAAAGCGCAAAGCTAGTCTCATCCTTGCCATGAATGACAGTGTGAAATGGCTCTTTTGGTCCGCTGGCATCTTGAAGGTCATGGGTGACACTGCACAAGTCACTAGCCCCCTTGTGGTCAAGGTATGAGCTCTTATTGCCCCTCATATCCAAGGTGATCATCTTTGAGACAGGCAATCATTACCTTTGCCACAGAGTCGTATACTGGGCATATTACTGGCACATCCACACCACCGATCGGAACAGGCATTGGACTTTGTTTTGTTCTCTTCATTCTACAGCTCATTGCATCATGGTGTACCCAACATTTCTTCTATCGTAGTATGGCCTGCGGTGTTCTCCTGCGCGGTGGTCTCATTACCGCGATCTACTCCAGAGCCCTTGAATTGTCTCCT
Organism: Boletus smithii; assembly: GCA_038092715.1. NCBI lineage: Eukaryota > Fungi > Basidiomycota > Agaricomycetes > Boletales > Boletaceae > Boletus > Boletus smithii. The sequence continues at coordinate 38,205 of JBBPQT010000016.1, read as the reverse complement.
CGTGCCCGTGTGCAAATGACGAATGGCAGGCTGGTAAACCACATCTCCACCGACGTATCTCGCATTGATTTTTGTATGGGCTATTTCCATATGTCTTGGGCTGCACCCATCCAACTTACTATCTGTCTTATTTTGCTCCTCATCAACCTTGGTCCGAGCGCGTTGGCGGGTTTTGCACTTCTCATCGTTGCAACACCAATAAATACAATGTTGGTGAAACGCTTCTTCTCCATCCGGATCAAGAGCATGGCCTGGACCGACAAACGTTCCAAGTTACTCCAAGAGATGCTAAGTGGCATGAGGGTGATCAAGCTCTTCTCATGGGAGATGCCTTTTTTGAAGCGGATTGCTGAATATCGCCGGCTCGAAATGGCGTATGCTACGTTCCATTCCCTTGATTATCTTGACTTACTCTGTCTCTCAGCTACATTCGTACTCTACTCGTCCTTCGGGCGGGCCTGAACGCGTTTGCCTTCTCCCTCCCAGCACTAGCCACCGTGCTTGCGTTCATTACATACTCATTAACTGGACATTCGCTGTCTGCTGCGAACGTCTTCTCTTCTCTTACCTTGTTCCAGCTCATCAGGCTGCCTCTCATGTTCCTTCGTGCGTAACTCTCGGGGTTTTTTGGAAATCAATCTAACTGATGCCTATTACATAGCCATGTCACTCAGCTCCATTGCAGACGCTGCCACTGCATGCAAGCGACTTCACGAAGTTTTCGAGGCCGAAACGTCGGACAGGACACTGACACTTGATAGAGATTTAGATGTTGCAGTCAGGATAGATGGCGCAGATTTTACCTGGGATAATTCTCCGCCAAAACCCGAAGATCTTAAGACAATCAGTGATAGGAGGGGCATGCACATGCACAATAGGATGAAGGCAAAGTCCAAATCAACGACACGGCCAACCCCACAACCCGTTGATGAGGCCAACATCTTCAAACTCAATGGTATCAACGTGGAGATCCCTCGCGGCCAGCTCGTTGCTATTGTGGGGGCGGTAGGAGTGGGTAAAACGTCGCTACTTCAGGGACTCATTGGCGAGATGAGACGCACTGCTGGTACTGTCGAGTTCGGTGGTTCAGTTGCTTACTGTGCTCAGACTGCCTGGATCCAGGTATGATTTATTCAGGTTGCCATTGTAGATGACCGACAGCTTTGACCCAGAATGCCACGATCCGAGAAAACATCTGTTTTGGACGGTCATTCGAGGAGGAAAAATATTGGAAGGCTGTCCGTGATTCTTGTCTGGAACAAGATCTGCAGATGCTCCCTAGCTACGACCTGACCGAGGTTGGTGAGAAAGGAATTTCTCTCTCTGGCGGCCAGAAGCAGCGAATCAACATTTGTCGGGCTATATACTGTAATTCGGATATCATGATCTTTGACGTTCGTCCTCTTCTTTATTAGTGTTCAGATTTTTGACATTGTTTATCACTAGGATCCTCTTTCTGCACTCGATGCTCATGTCGGAAAGGCCGTATTCTCCAATGTTCTCAAGAATGGTACAGCAGGCAAAACTCGGATTCTTGTGACCCATGCATTGCACTTCCTCCCAGAAGTTGATTACATCTATACACTAGCTGATGGCAGGATTGCTGAACGTGGCACCTTCGACGCATTGATGGCTAGTGATGGTGCATTTTGCAAGTTTATAGAAGAGTTTGGTTCCAAAGAAGATAACAATAGTAATGATGTTGGAGAGAAGATCGAAATGGTTCACGACGACAAGAAACAGCAAAAGGTCGGTATCAAGGGCAAAGCCATGATGCAAGAAGAAGAGCGGAATACCGGTGCCATTCCATTCAAAGTCTACCAACAATACTTGTCTGCTGGAAATGGCATGGTCTTTGTGCCGATTCTGATCCTGTCTCTTGTTATGATGCAAGGCTCGAGTGTCATGGCATCGTATTGGTGAGTGTACTTGACTTTTGTTTCGGTTGGACTCATTTTGACGTCACTTAGGCTCGTCTACTGGGAGGAAATGGAGTGGAACTACCCGCAAGGTTTCTACGTATGTGTAGTACCTACTTCGCCTGTTGGTGGTCTCAGACAAGATTTGCAGATGGGCATTTATGCTGGTCTTGGTGTCTCGCAATCACTGACCATGTTCTTCTCGGGGGCCACTTTTGCATTGCTAACTTATTATGCGTCACAAGAGCTGCATGAGGTGGGTTTGTGCCGTCTGTTCGCCTAGAAATGTTACTCACAGACACCAACCGATTCAGAGAGCCATCACCCGTGTCCTCCATGCTCCCATGAGCTTCTTTGAAACAACCGTGAGTTGAGCGTGTGGTTGTCGTATCCCTAGTTACCATCGCTAATCTCTATCTCTGATAGCCTCTTGGCCGTATCATGAATCGCTTTGCCAAAGGTATATTGAACGAGCTTCCTGTCATGCCTGCTAAGCCATTCGACAGATATCGATACTATTGATAATTTCATTGGTGATTCATTACGCATGCTGAGCGGTACCGCGTCAAACATCATCGGTGCTATCATTCTTATATCGATCGTCTTGCCCTGGTTTTTGTTGGTCGTCTTTTTCATCTTGCTTTGCTATTTCTATGCCGCGCTCTTCTATCGAGCAAGCGCAAGAGAACTGAAAGTATGTTGCCGAGGTTGTATATTTTCATGAAAGTTAATCCAATTACAGCGGCTCGGTATGAATGCATCTAAACTTTGGATTGTCAACTTAAACAGCTGATGGCCAATCTCAGATGCTATCCTGCGTGGTTCTTTATACGCACACTTCTCTGAGTCACTGTCAGGATTGACGACGATCTCCGCATATGGCGAGACGAATCGATTCAAAAAAGAGAACGTCGAACTCGTTGATGTCGAGAATCGGTGAGTTGCAATAGGTAGAGCACAGATTATCACCGAATCTGACTGGATTCCCAGAGCCTATTGGTTAACTATTGCAAACCAGGTGAGGAAGTTGACTGCCAGCGGCTACCGGAGAACCACCTAATTTATCTGACTAGCGCTGGCTCGGTATTCGCTTGGACTTGCTCGGCGCAACCCTTACGTTCGCGGTGGCCATTTTGACAGTTGGTACCCGCTTTAGTATCTCGCCAGGACAGACAGGAGTGGTTCTGTCATACATTTTGATAGTGCAACAGGTAGGCCTACACAAGGAATAGTAAGACTTTAGCGAACTGATGTGTCATTCGAGTCCTTTGGATGGATGGTTCGCCAAGTTGCAGAGGTGGAGAACAATATGAACTCTGTGGAACGGATTGTCCATTACGCCAACGAGGTTGAACAAGAAGCCCCTCACCAGGTTAAGGACAGCCCGGCTCCTCCTTCCTGGCCCTTTGAAGGCCGGATTGATATGAACGATGTTTTCATGAAGTATCGACCCGAGTTGCCTCCTGTGCTTAAAGGTTTGAACATGGACATCGCGCCAGGAGAGAAGATTGGTATTGTTGGCAGGTACTAATCGATCCTTGGTATTGTGACTTCCTTCGTTGACAACGTTTGTAGAACTGGTGCCGGGAAATCATCAATCATGACGGTTTTGTGCCGACTTGTGGAACTTTCATCAGGAAGCATTCAGATTGATGGTGTCGATATCTCGAAAGTTGGACTAGAACAACTCAGGAAGGGGATCGCGATCATTCCACAAGACGCTGTAAGTCTCAAATCAGATAACGGATACAACATCATTTGACTGACTCTGCGTTTTGATTAGTTTCTTTGTAAAGCCGTGTTGATTTTTGATGCGTTACTTTGCTAATGCGTTCCCAGTCTCTGGTACTCTCAGGTCCAACCTAGATCCGTTTGGCTTGTACGATGATGCTCGCCTTTGGGACGCTCTTAAGCGGGCGTACCTCGTCGACACATATGAGAAACAGCCCACTTCACCACAAAAAAACAAAGGCGACACCCAGGTCGTTGGCAGTCGTTTTGATCTCGACACTCCAATCGACGATGAAGGTAGTAACCTGTCGGTCGGTCAGGTAAAACTCGCATCCATTTTTCGTATTTTTCTGGTCATTAATTGTTGCCCAGCGATCATTGGTATCTTTGGCACGAGCTTTAGTCCATGAGACAAAGATCCTCATCCTCGATGAGGCCACAGGTATAGTTTTACGTGGTTCTTACATGACGTAGCAGCTCATGTTCTATGCAGCATCCGTGGATTACGAGACCGATGGTAAGATTCAAGGTACTATTGCGACAGAATTCAAGGAGCGTACAATTCTTTGTATCGCTCGTAAGTTTCACTTGGGTAACTCGTCTTTTGCTTTCACTGACCATCAAGCAGATCGTTTGCGCACAATTATATCCTACGACCGTATCTGTGTTCTTGATGCCGGCACAATTGCTGTATGTATTCTTTGGCTTTCGCACTGGAGTGCATGCTGAGAAAGAATAATGAACTAGGAATTTGATACCCCGGTCAACTTGTTCAACATTCCAGACGGAATATTCCGCGGAATGTGCGATAGGTCCTCCATCTCAGTTGAAGACATCCTCTCTGCATCGAAGCAATCACAAGCATGAGCGCTTGAGCCCCGAGGGATTTCATAAGTAGAGAGCTGTAACTGCTCGAGTCGGAAATTCCTAGTAAAATCCAACAGGCATACACCTCGCGTAGATTTGAAGTTAGTAGGAACTTACAATAAGTTGGCACGACTTGAGGTGATTGATCAGCGCTGCACGTTTATCTTGAATTGCACATCACCAAGTTGTACTAGTTCCGAGGGCCCTTTGTCTCCGAGCAAGGGATCAGTAGCCTAGTGATAGTACTGGCAAGAGCTAGTTATAGGGCAGAAGAGTCACGCTCTTATTTATCGGCATCGCAATGATGTTCGACTGAGCTTACCGGCAGCAACAAGTTTTTGATCATCACTGGCATGATATACTATAGCCCCGAGGATTAATTTGGCAGTCGTACAGCAATGGTTGAAGACTTGAAGACGTACTATATCTGGCTAGTCCTACAGGTTTTGAATAACCTAGACCGATCATGTCCCAGCAAAAGGAGATTGGTACTCTCGTCGTCGTCGTGCTGAAAGCTCAGCATCTCCATCAGCCCTCGTTTTACAAACAGGATCCCTATGCCCAAGTGTCCCTCTCTGGTCTGAAGAAACGAACTAAAGTCGCTCCGAAGGGCGGTCAGCATCCGGTGTGGGACGACGAACTTCGGTTTCTAGTCCTTGCCGACGTAGGGAAAGACAAGGCAAACAGGATCTTGGAAGTCGCTTGTTACAAGGACGAACAGCGAGGGGAAGATGTACTTCTGGGAATGGGGACAGTAGACATTGAGGAAACGCTCAAAACTGGCGAGTTTGACGGTATGCGATCGGTCTCTTAGTCAAATGATCTGTCACTACTGACGAGGATTGTCTTGACGTCTTTAGACTGGGTCCCTCTTGAGACTTCGGCAGGTGCCAGGGGAGAAGTTTATCTTGAGATGACTTTCTATGCAAATTCTCCGCCGCCTCAGTCACTGACGCGTCGACCTTCAAAACTTAACCTATCTGATCGACTTGCACGTCCTGCTCAAGGTCGACAATCGACCCCAAAGACATCACCCGTTGCCTCTCCGCAGCCTGGGCGTTCTCCTGTCGCTGCGGAGAGAAAGCCAAGCCAACCACCCCCGACCAGTGGGAGCCAGATACCTGCGTCATTGATCCCCGCACATGGCCCTAAGAGCCAGGCATCCAGACAAGTACCCCAAAATGGTGGCGCTTCTTCTGTGGTCACTGTAAAACACAAGGATGATTCACTTCCACCGCTTCCGGCTAACGATCCATCTGACGTTGGTTCTGGAAAGAACCCGGGGCTCCCTGCCGCACTTCATCCAGGGGGGCGCAGCGGCCCGAGGCCCATGCCCCCACAGAATCGGAACCGGGTGATCAGCACGAGTCGTCCACCTCCCGAGATACTTCCTGAACAACTCCACAGAAGGACTCTGAGTGATATACCTGCTCTGCACGCAGCACCACCCTTTTCTCCGTTGCAGACTCCGGTGCAATCCTATTCTCCCGAGACAACATCCATGACAGGGGCAAGGGTTGGGTTAGTAACGCCCTTTATCGTAGTAGAGGAACTTGCTCCTCTGGTGTTCCCTACCCCGTTAACTTCCCCACCGGGGCCTACTCAGGCCTACATGCAGCCAAACTCGCAGGCTTACATATCCGCTCCAACACAGGGCTACTCGCGGTCGTTCTCTCCGTCCCAACCTCCGAGGCCTCTTCAGTCTCCCCATACACCACTTGGGCAGCCTCAGCAACACTACGACGCGTCTCCTCCTATGACTTCACCTCCATCCCACTACCAGCAATACACACAATATCCCAATGGACCTATAACACCACAACCTCTGTCTCCGCCTCAAACGTATCCTCAGCTACACGGTATACAGCAACAACCACCGCCGCAATATCCTTCGCAACAACCGCCATACCCACCGCAACCGCAGCAGCATCCTCCTTACCAGCAACCTTATTTACCGTCGCAGCAACAGCAATATCTACCGCAACAACAGCAACAGCATCATCCTCAGCACCTTCCCTACACTCAGACTCCGCATCCTCCCCAAGTCCCACAGCCATACCAACAACACAATCACCTGGCCCTGCCTCCAAACAATCAACTCGCTGTTGCACCATCACCACCACCACCACCACCACCACCACCACCACCACTGTACTCTCAAACCGTGAGTTCACCCCGTTTACCGTTACCAATGGCTTCCCCTCACTTCTGCCCCTTGTCTCAGCAGCCTCAGCAGACGTACTTCCCAGTCCCTCCACCTCCACCATCTGTTCAGTCACAGACTCCCCAAGCGTATACCCAGCCACCTCACCAGCCTCAGCCATATTTCTCACCCCCACCCCCACCCCCGCCCCCACTACTGCATGACCAAGATGGAAAAGGACCTTCCATCCCGCTCTCCGTTGCGCAGCTATCGCAGACACCGATACCACCGCCAGTGTCAAGCCAGGGACCAATCCCCCAACCGACGCCCTTGCAGCAAAGTGTTACTGCTGTCGCTCCCTTGCTTCAACCTCCAACTACACCATCACCCTCTCAGGCAGTCTCAAACACCGCGCCTGCTGCCAACACAGAAGAAGTTGTTGGACAGAGACTAGTGGAGGAAAGGCGAAATGAGGCTGAGCCTGTCGCTACCGCAGAAACAGGGACCGAAGTGTGGGAGCTGAGAGAGACTCTGGAAGACGTGGGCAGAAATCATCAAACAACTGGAGAACAAAGCAATGAAGTCGTCAAAGAGGAACAGGGTCAGCTGGACCAGCTCAAGGATGTCGAGGAACAAGGAGTGCCTGAAGAAAGAGACTCTGGGCAGCGGATGGAGGAGGAAAGGTATCGTGAAGAAGAGCTGCAGAGGCAAGAAGAGTTGAAGAGACAAGAGGAAGAACACTTGAAGCAACAAGAGGTGGAACGCAGGAGACGAGAGGAGGAAGAGCGTAAGAAACAAGAGGAAGAGGAGCAAAGGAACCGAGAGGAGGAAGAGCGCAGAAAGGAAGATGAACTGAGGAGGAGGGAGGAGGAACGCAGAAGAAGGGAAGAAGAAGAAGAACGCCGGAGACGAGCAGAGGAAGAACTCAGAAGAAAGGAGGAGGAGGAGGAGCGCAGAAACCAGGAAGAAGAAGAGCGCAGGATGCGGGAAGAGGAAGAACGCAAAAGAAAGGAGGAGGAACGTAGGAGACAAGAGGAGGAGGAACGTCGAAGGCAAGAGGAAGAACGCAGGAGACGAGAGGAAGAACGAATCCAACGTGAACGTGAAGAGGCAGAGCGTCGTCGCAAAGCAGCTGAAGAAGAAGCCCGCAGAAGGCGTGCTGAGGAAGCGGAGGCCGAAAGGAGATGGCAAGAAGAGTTGGCTCGTATTAGAGCACGTGCTGAACAAGAAGATGCCGATGCAGCATTTGCGCGTGCTCAGATGGAGGCAGAGGAAGCAGAGCGACGGGAGCAAGAAGAGGCAGATCTTGCACTCGTGCGACAAGCGCAAGAGGAGGCTGATCGAGAAGAGAGACTGGTGCAAGAAAGGAGACGACAGGTAGAAGCGGATATGGAGGTCGCGAGGCGCGAACAGGCTCACGAAGAGGAGCTAGAGAGAAGAAGACGAGAAGAAAGAAGAAAGAGAATGGAGGAGGCTGATCGAGAGTTGGCCAGACAGTTGGACATGGAGCTGAACTTGGGTACTGAATCCTCGTCGAATAGTAGGGATCAGTCCCGGCAGAGGAGAGCAGCTGGAACTGGGGGACATTAACAACGAAGCCCGGATCAGTCTTTACTATACCCATCATTTCCGGACGTTGCTTTTGTCATCGTAGCATTGGCAATCCCGCCTTGAACCCAAGTTTTGAACTTGGACCTGTTCGGGCAGCCGTCGGTGGTTTGTAAGCGCGTGCTTATGCGCCTAGTCCCATCACTGGCTTCAAACTTGAACTGACAATACAATAGCCGTACCCTGCCTCACTCTCAACGACGGCACCCAGATGTCACCAACGTAGTACAACTCGCCATCGAAAACGGCATCACACCTTGACTGCGCCGGGTTGTACTCCAACGAGAAAAGTCCGGGAATCTTGGGCATCTCCGCCTCTGGAAAGCCACGTTCAGAGCTCTATTGCCATCAAACTCGACAATTTAGGCGCCGGACAGACAGCTAAGACCACCCTTTTAGGACCAGGAACTCGTTGTAGAACATGTGGATCTATACCTGATCCACTGCATGCCCAGAGCTCATGCTAGTCGAGTTCATCAGATGTGGAGAGAGATGTGGGAGTGTAAGCAGGGTTTGACCACGTCCATCGGTGTTTCCAGCTTTGGAGTGAAGGATCTACTAGTAGAAGAAATCCTGAGTGTTGCAACGATCCCTCCTGCAATAAATCCTGCGAAGACCATCTGCATCTTTACGAGAGTCAACCTAATTCGATATCGTGAACATGCTCGATAGCTCGAAATCCATGGACCATACGTGTGGAAGTCCGTTCGACCAGTGATTGAGCTGCACACGGGACATTTTCGTATTCAGGTCTTTCTCCCCTTTTCAGTTGGTGGACTGTCCTGATCAACCGCTTGCAGTAATCGAGTAATTGTTCCAGGTGATTAGTGGGAGCGGTCGTGGATGAGAAGCAGTATCGCATTCCCAGCATATGTGAGAGGGTGTTGGCCCGAGGATATGATGACTGCAAAGCTCCGAATGTGATAAGAGACAATGAAGAGGGATAACAAGGTGATAGATGGCAGCAAGCACGTTGCTCGAGGTTTTACACGAGTCGATATCATAGCATGGACTCAGCCTAAAAGACCCTTGACATATCTCAACAATTCTCGGCCCTATGTAAAAGCGAATCTCAGTGACGCTCCAGGAACATATGCTTCTATACTGACCCCATTTGTCTTCACGCCGGCTACCATAGCCTCGACTCCTTTCAACTCCGCAGAGGGTGCCTGGCTGTCTAGATCATCGCTAGGCATAAACCGAGATAGACGTTGCCGCTGGCTGAGCTCATAACGTTGAACAACAGTCAGCACTGCTCGCCAACCCTCTATTGCGCTCCCAAGCGAGTCCACTGCAGGCGAGTGCGAGAATGAAGGAACCACCGACGAACAGACAATGTAAGGACAGTATGATCGATGTTCCTTCACCAGGTCGAACTCTTTCTGATGTTGACGAGACGCCGATGCAGACTCCTCATCTTGTACTGATGATGATGTTGCGTTCCTAGAATATCCCCAAAGACCAATCCGCCGCTGACAGAGGATGCAGTACACGAGAGAGGCGTCTCGGGGAACAGCGGTGGTAATGTTATTGGACCACGAGATTTTCATGTGCGAAGATGCCCCCATGCGATCTGGAGATGCGTTGAGCTGGGAGACACTCCTCGGAGGTGAAGCGGAGGGTGTTGGTATACTTTTTGGCTCTCGGAAGCGGCTCGAAACAGAGCTGGCCCGCGAAAGTGATCGGGTCGGAGGTACAGAAGCGGAAGAACCATATGACCCTGCGCGTGAAATGAACAAAGAGGGTGTGCAGCGGAGTTCGCTGCGTGTCGCAGCCGGCGCTGGGACCCACCCAAAGAGAGCAACGACGATAGCAGGGTCTGAGGGTACTATAGGATGGGTGGTCTCGTCGACGTCCATGGCGGAGTCGTGTTCTGATACCCATCTCTCGGATACCGCTGCAGAAAAGATGGAACGAAGAGAACTCAGTTGTGAGGGGGTCTAAAGATCCTTGTGAGGGAGCGGTCTATAAAAAGATAAAGAAGCAGACACACAAGTGGATGCTTAATTGCTATATTGGCGAGTATAGGTTCGAGGGATAGCGCTGTGGCTCTCAATTCGCGAACCATTGCAGTAGGCGTCTGGAGAGGTACTCGATAGACCGAGGCTAAAAATGAGAATGTCGGAATGGTGTGTTAAAACGACAACAAATGTTACTAACGGTCGCATTGCCTAGCCTTCCACGGGCATCCATCCTTGTGCATTTCTACTAGGGAAACGCGTTGTTTCTCGACCAATGCACTAGCTACAGGTGGGAGCCTTAGTGGGTTGACTTACGTTGAACCTACCTTCTTACCAGCGTCTTTGTTCATACCCTCGCGGCCAGCAAGCACCCAGGATACGTCACACATTCCGCAGACAAGCCTGTCTTTTCCGTCGTTGATCCAGCCGCACCTTGCCGCAGAAACGGCATCAATTTGTGGTGGTTTGTTGGCATATGTGGTAATTTTGTAGGTAGCGAGGCGAGAAAGGAAGGAGTCCGTGGAAGAAGGTCTGTATTCAGACGCCGGGTGAACAGGAGGCGCCGATATATGGTTGGACGGAGAAGCTTGTTTGGATGCAGATCGTGCGAGGATTGCAGTAAGGTGAGGGGCACTTTTCGAGACGTCTATTGTGGGTGTACTGGGAGATGAGGATGGCAATTCAGGAGGTGTAACATCTTTATTACGCCAACCTAACTTGGACGAAGGTCGCGATCCTTCCTTTGATGTTACGCCAAATTTTGCCAGGGTGGAGTATACCGAGCGAGTAAGGTGGGGTCGCTTCGATGGTGTCGGTCTCTCGATGGCAGCTGCTAACGATGGGGATACAATAGCACCGTCCAGAGTGCGAATTGCGTCTTCAAGCTTTCGCTATGGAACAAGTTTTTCATGAGCGAACAACATGGCGCAGAACTGTCATAATCCACGGCGGACCTTGGTTGTGCGAACTGAGGATATTGAGGACGGCGTGCCCAATTCCATGACAGAAATTAAATGGTTGCTCGCAAGAGTAGTACTTGACAAAGTGGCGTGGCCAATTCAACCCTGCCTAAATCGATTCCATTAGCCCCTGTAGCTCATCTCTAATGATAGCCCTGACCCACGCTGCCTTGGCGCATTGCGAGAATCATGATGTTGTTGTACCGAATGCCTATTGGTCTCACTGGTTAACATGCTGGTCACAACGTGTATCACTGTTCAACGAACACCCCTTTCGTTGAGTTCATCTATCCATATCGTGACTTGATTCAAAGAACAGGCTATAATATAACACATCATCATGCATCACCCTTCGTGTAGGTCCTAGGCATGTTCAATTGAGGTAAGAGATGCAGTAAGTTCATCAGGGGCCGGGGCAACTCGATAGCGCCAGATTCGATGTTCTCGGAAACAGATGCAGTCGAAAGATCATCGCATGCGTTTCGGGCTGCATGGTAAACCAGTGACACGCCGAAGAGACATGTGTTCCACCACGCTGCTGATACGGTTATCCGTGATGGCCACGATTGGTATCGATGACCCTAATCATCGTCAAGAAGAAGAGAAGGCCATATTATGTGTTTTGAAGCGTGTAGATTACGCGAGGTATGCCTACTCGATGGGAAAATGCCGATGCTAACTGTCGGTGCACGTACGTTTCGCGTCACAATGGACACAGAAAACGCGACAAGGAACGTAATCTTCGAACGGAGGTTGGACCAGCCGCACACATAGTTTGACAGTTGAACAAGATCAGAACTGAGACGTATGTGTGTTGTACGTAAATTCACGTGACCTCATGCTTTTTGGGGAAGCAACGCGTACGCCAAAACAAAAATTTGGGACTGGGGTTTGACTGGGGTCCATATAAAACCCTCTTGAACGTTAACCTTTTCTCTCTGTACCCTCCGCACCTCTTCCTTCCCGCCCTGCTGCTCGTCATCCAAAAATGTCTGTTCAAGATGATGAGGCAGTCCACGAGTCTGCCATCTCAACGCGTCCTTTAGTCATTGCAGTTTCAAACATTAGAGTACGCATACAGATCGATAATCGTATCGTGTTGATACCTGCTCACATCTTGCCGTACCTTTCAGGTCTCGATCCCAGTTTCTACCAACAGTGACGTGTGGATCGCAGCTGAAGTTCTCAGAGATGCCTTCACGCATGCCCAGAAGCAAGTTGATACCTTAGACGCTTCTACGGAACATGAAGTCGCTCTCCAGCCCGAGGTCGACCTATATGCACGCTTTTTGTCTTTTGTCGCACAAAGATTATCTGATGATTCCCGATCCATGAAAGCGCGGACGTCCTTCCTCTTGCACGTCTTCACGCACTTTGTCTCCTCGTACCTTTCCGACACAGATATCTTCTCTTTCGTGAAGCCGTTGGATGTCGAGGTCCGCACTTCGGTGTTAACATCCTTCTTCACCGCGCATGCAGCCCTCGAGCAACATGATGTTGCTGATATCCCCAGGCCTCCTACTTCTGCTCTTCTTTCCGCCTCTTCTGAAGGAGAGGCCTCCATATATGCGCTCTTTGGTGGCCAAGGAACGAACGAGGTTTACTTTGACGAACTCCAAGCACTCTATGATACCTATAAACCATACGTTTCCCTCCTAATCACGACCATCACGAACGAGATACTTGCCCCGCTCGTCGTGGCACGTCAGGCGTCAAGCTTCTATAATTACGGCATGGATGTTACCTCGTGGCTCTCCGGGGCGATACCTCGCCCACCAGTCGCATACCTTGCATCGATTCCCATATCACTTCCTCTCATTGGGCTGACACAGCTCATACAATATCTAGTTGTTTGCCGCGTCTCGGGACTCACGCCTGGTCAACTTCGCGATCACATTGCCGGCGCCACAGGCCATTCGCAGGGCGTTGTCTCTGCCATTGCCATATCTGCCTCGTCATCGTATGAATCTTTTGATGCTAACGCGAAGAAAGCTATCCGTTGGCTATTTTTCTGTGGCATGCGAGGTCAAGAGGCGTTTCCTGTCTTGGCGCTTGAACCTGGCATTGTTCAAGACGCTATTGAGGGCAGCGAGGGCCAGCCTTCACCCATGCTATCAATCAACGGTCTCGAACTTTCGGCGTTACGTCCACATATTGAGGCGACGAACAAACACTTGCCCCCGAATTCTCAATTGGCGGTTTCTCTTTACAATGGTCCGAGAAACTTCGTTGTCACGGGACCTCCTCGTGCATTGTATGGCTTGGTGACGAACTTAAGAAAGGTCCGAGCCCCTAGCGGACAGGACCAAAGCAAGATCCCTTACTCGCAGAGGAAACCTGCGTTTGGTGTTCGTTTCTTGGTCGTCAATGCACCCTACCACAGCTCCTACTTGGCAAGTGCAACCGACAAGTTATGCAACGAAGATTTAAGTGGTGAAGAACTATGGTCCCCTGATGATCTCGGGATTCCTGTCTTCAACACTGAGGATGGTAAGTATATGCGTGGATTTGTCTTTTACTCTCGCTGAACGACTTCGAAGGTTCTGACATGCGCACGAACACAACTTCGATCACTCGGTCATTATGTGACCAGATCTTCACGTCACCCATTCACTGGGATCTCGCGACCGCGTTTCCAGAATCCGCGACTCATATTATTGACTTTGGGCCGGGTGGTTTGAATGGTATTGGTCCTCTGACCGCTCGCAACTTAGACGGGCGCGGAATCCGTGTCATCATACTTGGTGACAAGGGTCGCGGCGAGGCTGAATTATTTGACTCTGAGGATGTCCAGTATGAGGAGTGGTGGAGCAAGAAGTATGCGCCAAGGCTGGTCAAGACAAGGTAGAAGAATCACCATATCGTTAGCTGTGATACTAATATCTTGTCTTAGCGATGGAAAGGTCCATTTAGACACGCCTTTCTCTCGATTGCTGGGCAAGGCTCCAATTATGGTTGCGGGTATGACTCCCACCACTGTCAAAGCTGGCTTCGTCTCTGCAATTCTTTCGGCCGGCTATCATGTCGAACTTGCAGGCGGTGGTCATTACAATCCAACGGCACTTCGCGCCAAAGTCACTGAAATCCAGTCCAAGATCCCCCCCGGGGTCGGCCTCACTTTGAATTCTCTGTACATCAACCCCCGTCAATTCGGCTTCCAGTTTCCTTTGTGGCAGGAGATGCGTCGCGAGGGTTTGCCGATCGAAGGGTTTTGCGTCGCGGCTGGTATTCCTAGCACCGAGAAAGCTGCTGAAATCATTAGTGGCCTACGCAACGCAGGCATCAAACATGTTTCTTTTAAACCGGGGTCCGTGGAGGGTATCCGCCAAGTTGTCAGCATCGCTGCTGCCAACCCCGACTTTCCGATCATTCTCCAGTGGACTGGTGGTCGCGCCGGGGGACACCACTCGTATGAAGATTTCCACATGCCCATCTTGAAGACATACGGTTCTATTCGTCAGCAGGACAACCTTGTCCTCGTCGGAGGTTCCGGATTTGGTGGCGCCGATGATCTTTGGCCGTACCTCACTGGTGATTGGTCAAAGAACCTTTACGATACGCAACCTATGCCATTCGACGGTTTCTTATTTGCCAGTCGCGTTATGGTGGCCCGAGAAGCACACACGAGTTCTTCTGTCAAGGATCTGATTGTCGCCGCTGCCGGTGTTGACGATAAAGATTGGGAGAACACCTACGTCAAACCAACTGGTGGTATCCTTACCGTCCGCTCGGAGTTGGGCGAGCCTATCCATAAGATTGCTACCCGTGCAGTCAAACTTTGGAAAGAGTTTGACAACACCGTCTTCAATTTGCCGAAGGAGAAACGCGCTGCGTGGTTGGCTGAACGCAAAGTTGAAATTATCGACAAGTTAAACAAGGATTTCGGGAAACCATGGTTTGGATGGAAGAAAGATGGTGGGATTGCTCTCGATCTTGGTGATATGACCTACGAAGAGGTTACGCTTCGGATGATCCGCCTCATGTACGTTGCTCACCAAGACCGCTGGATCGACTTCACTCTACGAAACTTGACCGGCGATTGGCTGAGGCGTGTCGAGGAGCGCTTCGCGGGTGTGGATGGCGGTCCTAAGCTTAGCATCCTGCAAAGCTTCAAGGAGCTGGAAAGTCCCTCCGCTTTCGTTGATGCGTTCTTCACGAAGTACCCCGATGCCACCCGCCAACTTCTTGCTGCGGAGGATCGTGCCTATTTCCTCAGTATCTCCCAGCGTCCAGGACAGAAACCAGCGCCTTTCATTCCTATTCTCGATGCCAATTTCGAGGTTTGGTTCAAGAAGGTCAGGATTGTAACATGTCGGCCATTTCCACACCTAATTGTAGTTCCCCTTAGGATTCTCTGTGGGCTGCGGAGGATATTGAAGCTGTGTTCGACCAGGATCCTCAGCGCGTGTGCATTTTGCAAGGCCCTGTCGCCGTGAAACATTCAACAGTCAAGGACGAACCTATCGAAGAGCTCTTGGGCAACGTCACCGCCAAGCTTGTGGAAAAGCTTTTAGAGCGCTCATATGGAGGTGATATTTCTAGAGTCCCTACCGTCGACTACCTCGCTCCTCCAGCCGAAGACGTGGATATTCCTGACGAGGTTGAATATGAGGAATCCTCTACCTCCATCACCTACAAAGTTGGCGACGTCGTTCCCGAAACCTCGAAGTGGCTTGAGGCCATTTCTGGCTCGGGACTAAATTGGCTTAAAGCCCTTCTGACATCCAAGACTATATGCCAAGGTCGAGCTTATATCGATAATCCTCTTCGTCGAGCCCTCGCTCCGCGACGTGGACAACGTGTCGCAGTAGATGTGGAGGGTGATTCTCCGACTTCAGTGACAGTTTATGGCGTAGGACGATCTTACGGTGCCCACAAGTCCGGCTTCAAAGCTGTCGAGATCACCTATACAGCATCCTCCAGCTTGATTGACGTGACCTTCGTCGAAGATCGCCGGGATGTCGCGGTCCCTCTGTTCTTTCAACTCAAATATGTGCCGAGTATGGGTTCGATGCCTATCCACGAAGTATCCGAGGGTCGCAATGGTCGCATTAAAGACTTTTACTGGAAATTATGGTTTGGAGATGACCAGTCACGTCCAGAACTCGATGTCCACGAGACGTTCATTGGGCCAGAAGTCATAATATCCGCCAACGATGTTGAGACCTTTTGTAACGTCGTTGGGAACCAAAACGAGGCGTTCAAGACTGCCCGTACCGAAAGCGTCAAAGCCCCGATGGATTTCGCTATTGTGACGGGTTGGCAGGTAAGCCCCTCGGATACTGTTGCGTGGTGAGAATAACCCTTTGGGCCAGGCCATCATGAAATCCATATTTCCTGATGCAATTGACGGCGACCTATTGAAGCTTGTCCATCTTTCTAATGGCTTTCGTCTGGTTCCTGGTGCCAAGCCCTTGGAGGCAGGCGACGCGTGTATCGCAGACGCTCACATCGCATCTGTCAAAAACACGGATGCTGGCAAAGTTGTTCAAGTCAAGGGTCATGTCTTCCGTGATGGTCAGCCCATCATTGAGGTTGTGTCATCTTTCCTTTACCGTGGACGCTTCGACGACTACGAGAACACATTCGAGACGGTGGATGAACCCGATTATGTCGTCCAGTTGGCCAATGATGCTGCTGTCGGCGTAGTTCAGTCCAAGGAATGGCTTTCGTGGGAAGATGAAACAATTCCTCCGAAGGCTGGTATGACTCTTGTGTTCCGCGTACAGTCTCAAGTCACCTTCAAGGACAAGACGTCATACCGCGATGTTTGTGTTAGTGGCGACGTGTACATGCGCGATCAGCTCAAGCGCCTGAAGAAAGTTGCTTCAGTTCAGTTCAACCAAGAGGGATGCCATGGCAATCCGGTAGTGGCTTATCTACAGCGCCATGGTGTTCCTGAAGGTCGACTCACACCTCTGACAAACGAAGGATACATTATGTCGAACAACGCCTCGACCACGTTTACAGCCCCTCTCTCGAACGAACCCTACTCACTCATTTCCGGCGATTTTAACCCTATCCATGTTAACCCGTACTTCTCTGATTTTGCTGCTCTTCCCGGGACGATCACCCACGGCATGTGGTCAAGTGCTGCTACACGTCGCTATGTGGAGAACATTGTTGCTGAAGGCAATCCAGACCGAGTTATTGCGTAAGTTATCCTGTGGTCTCGGCTGAATTTGTGCTTATACATTTTTATAGATACGATGTCTCGTTTGTCGGCATGGTGCTCCCAGGGGATGAATTGACGGTCAAGATACGTCACATCGGCATGCGCGATGGTAATATGGTCGTCAAAGTGGACACATTGAACCAGCGAGACGAAAGGGTCCTCGAAGGCACGGCAGAAGTTGCGCAGGCTACCACGGTGTACGTTTTCACTGGTCAGGGTTCACAAGAACCTGGTATGGGCATGGATCTGTACAACACCTCTCCTGCTGCCCGTGCTGTTTGGGATGGCGCCGATGCTCACCTTCTTGCTGTTTATGGCTTCTCTATCATCGAGATCGTCAAGGAGAATCCAAAGGAGAAAACTATTCACTTCGGCGGTATCAAGGGTCAGGCAATCCGCCAGCGCTACATGGATATGACCTATGATACAATGGACAAGGATGGCAACGTCAAAACGCTTCCTCTTTTCGCTGACATCGACATGCGCACCCCCAAGTACACTTTCAGCCATCCCAATGGTTTGCTTTTTGCAACGCAATTTGCTCAAATCGCTTTGGTTGTGACCGAAAAGGCCGCGTTCGAAGACATGCGTGCCAAAGGTTTTGTGCAGAAAGATTGTGCCTTTGCCGGTCACTCACTTGGAGAATACTCTGCACTTGCCTCCATCGCTGATGTCCTTCACATCTCCGCACTCGTCGACGTTGTGTTCTATCGTGGCATCACCATGCAGCGTGCTGTTGAACGCGACGCCCACAACCGGTCCAATTACGCCATGTGTGCTGTGAATCCAAGCCGCATCTCAAAGACTTTCACAGACGCCGCGTTGCGTGAGGTCGTCGATACTATATCTACCCGTACAGGCACTCTCCTCGAAATCGTCAACTACAATGTCGAGGTAGGCTCCTAACTTGAATCCGCCAACCCATATTCAACGAAGATTTCAGGGCCAACAATATGTTTGCGCGGGGGAGTTGGTTGCATTGCAGACAATGACCAATGTCCTAAACTATTTGAAACTTCAGAAGATCGACATTGCTAAGGTATGGTTCTTCCTTTGGCACTGCATGGAAAACTAGTTGATGTCAATTGATGCAGCTCACCGAGACCTTCACGGTGGAAAAAGTGAAGGAAATGTTGGGTGACATCGTCTCGGAATCGTTCGAGCGTGCCAAAGAACTACAAGAATCTGAGGGATATATCAAACTTGAACGCGGCTTTGCAACAATTCCTCTCCCTGGTATCGACGTACCTTTCCACTCTAGGTATCTTTGGGCAGGCGTTATGCCATTCAGGGCTTGTGAGTTTACCGACTTTGCCTGCACTGTGCAACGTTGAAGACGCTCTCATGTTAGATTTGTCCAAGAAGATCAACCCCTCCCTGCTCAACCCTGACATGTTGGTAGGAAAATACATCCCGAACTTGGTTGCCAAACCATTTGCTGTCACCAAGGAATACGCGCAGCTCATCTACGACCAAACGTCTTCGCCTCGTCTTGACAAAATTCTCAAGAAATGGGATCAGGAAAGTTGGGCATCTCCTGAACAGCGCCAGAAGTTAGCGTATACAATCCTCGTCGAGCTGCTATCCTACCAATTCGCTTCGCCAGTCCGTTGGATTGAAACACAGGATCTGTTGTTCACGCAATATCACTTCGAACGCTTCATTGAACTTGGTCCATCACCCACACTGACCGGCATGGCGACGCGGACATTGAAGGCTAAGTACGAAGCTGAGGACGACGCTGTTAGTCGCAAACGAGCAATTCTCTGTCATGCCAAGAACGCTCGCGAGATCTACTATCTCTTTGAGGACGAAGTTCCGCCTGTTCCCGAGCCCACCGAGGCCCAATCTTCCGCCATTGTCGCTCCCATCCCTGCTTCGGTACCTGCAGCTGTAGCCACTCCCACGCAGAGCGCGGCTGTCATTGAAGATGTACCTCTCATGGCGGCCGACATCCTTCTCTGCATCATCGCTCAGAAGTTGAAGAAGAGAGTCGAGGAAGTCCCCTTAACGAAGTCGATCAAGGACCTTGTTGGCGGGAAGTCTACTCTACAAAATGAGATCTTGGGTGACCTCCAACTCGAGTTTATTTCTGCTCCTGAGAAAGGTGAAGAGCTTCCACTTGAAGAACTCGGATCTGCTTTAGGCGTCGGGCATCCTGGAACCCTCGGCAAATACACGTCTGGTCTCATCTCACGCCTTGTTGGTGGAAAGATGCCCGGAGGTTTTAACGCTTCAGCAATCAAGGGCTACTTGTCAAAGACCTGGGGCTTGGGTTCCTTGCGTGCTGACGGTGTTCTTCTGTTGGGAACCACTATGGAGCCCGCCAAGCGTATGTCATCTGAAGCTGAGGGCAAAGCATGGTTGGACACCGTTGCTGGGGCATACGCTCAGCGTTCCGGCATATCATTATCCAGTGGTGGTTCTGGTGGTTCCGGCGGCGGCGGAGCAGGAGGGACCATGATCAATAGCGAAGAGTTTTTGAAATTCAAAGCCGAACAAGATCGCTTCGCTGCTCAACATATCGAACTCTATATGCGTTATCTCAACCGCGATTCCCGTGCTGGTGAGATTGCTCACGACAAGGAAAAGGCCACGTCTGCACAACTACAGGCTCGACTCGACTCGATCGCACGAGAGCATGGCGACCCATACATTGATGGAATACAACCCACCTTTGATCAATTGAAAGCGCGTCACTTCGCCTCCTCTTGGAATTGGGTCCGTCAAGACGCGTTGCTTATGTACTACGACATCATCCACGGCCGCCTTACAACCGTCGACCGCGAACTCACTGCTCGCTGCATTGCTCTCCTCAACAGGGCTGATCCTGAGCTCCTGACCTACATGCAGTATCATATTGACCGCTGCGACCCGAGCAAAGGCGACACATATACCCTTGCGAAACAATTCGGTCAGCAGCTCATTGATAACACGAGAGAGGTCCTCGGGCAACCCCCTGTTTACAAAGATGGTAAGCGAATGGGCAAGATCTACTATCTTGCGCGTAGTTGATTTTGATCGCAGTGACATTCCCTACCGCCCCCCACACTGAGGTCACAGCGAAAGGCGACATCGTTTACACCGAAGTCGTTCGAGAAAACGTTCGCAAGTTGGAAGCGTACGTCGAGGAAATGGCCAGTGGTGATACTATTTCCACTGTCAATATTCAGAAGGTCCAAGAAGACGTTCTCAAGCTATGGAGTGTCGTGAAATCGCAGCCTGGAATTAGCCAGGATCAGAAGAACCGCATCAAAGCCTTATACGAGGGTGTTGTACGTTCTCTCAGGAAAGGTCCAGAGCAAACCCGCACGCGCATGCGAAATCGTCGTTCTTCCTCTCAGTTCCTCCGACCCCAGATCTCTGCTGTCACGCCAGTATCCGACGATAAAGTTCCACTGCTGCACCTCAAACGCAAAGTCGGAAGTAACTGGGAGTATTCAAGCAACTTGACCGGCGTTTACCTTGACATCCTGCACGAAATAGCAACCTCGGGCACAACGTTCAAGGATAAAAACGCGCTTCTCACAGGTGTCGGGAAAGGCTCGATTGGTGTCGAAATCCTCAAAGGTCTTCTTTCCGGTGGCGCTCACATTGTCATCACCACTTCTCGTTACAGCCGTTCAACCGTTGAATACTACCAATCTATCTACCAAAGCTATGGAGCGCGGGGCTCTGCGTTAACTGTCGTTCCTTTCAATCAGGGTTCAAAACAGGATGTGGAGGCTCTCGTCGACTATATATACGCCACGCTCGGAATGGACCTCGACTACATCCTTCCTTTCGCTGCAATACCAGAAAATGGCCGAGAAATTGACGGGTTGGACGATAAGTCAGAGCTCGCCCATCGCATAATGTTGGTCAATCTCCTCCGGATCCTCGGTGCCGTCAAAACAAAGAAGGCATCACGTCAATTTGTCACGCGGCCCACCCAAGTCATCCTCCCCCTCTCCCCTAACCATGGTCTGTTTGGCAACGATGGACTGTATTCAGAATCGAAGATCTCCTTGGAGACGCTCTTCCAACGCTGGAATTCCGAGAGCTGGGGCGAGTATCTGTGTTTGGCCGGGGCTGTGATTGGGTGAGAACTTCATACTCATTGAAGTTGTGTCGCGTTATATGCTCACTTCGCTATCGTAGGTGGACACGAGGCACTGGGTTGATGGATGCCACGAATACTGTTGCCCATGAGCTCGAAAGCTATGGTGTTCGCACCTTCTCGGCAAAGGAGATGGCATTTAACATTCTTGGACTTATGCATCCCCTCCTTTTCAGCATCACACAGGTTGAGCCGATCTGGGCTGACCTGAATGGTGGAATGGATCGCCTGCCAGATCTCGCTGAAATCACGACTCGCATTCGCCTGAGCCTAAACGAGAAGAGCGAACTTCGTCGTGCAATCGCTAGGGATAATGCTCTTGACTTCAAGACTATCAACGGCGTTGAAGGCGAGCGGGTGCTGCAAACCGTTAATGTTGTTCCCCGTGCCAATTTCAAATTCGAGTTCCCTGTACTCGAGCCTGGAGCCGCCCTCGAAGAACTCAGCAAACTTCGAGGTATCATCGACCTGGAGAAAGTCGTCGTTATCACTGGATTCGCCGAGGTTGGTCCCTGGGGAAGCTCGCGCACGAGATGGGAGATGGAAGCGAAGGGGGAGTTCACCATTGAAGGTTGCATTGAAATGGCTTGGATTATGGGCTACATCAAGCACTTTGATGGTCGTCTGAAGAATGGTTCCCTACACGTTGGCTGGGTTGACGCAAAGACTGAAGAGCCCGTCGATGACAAGGATGTGCGCGGCCGTTATGAGAAGGAGATATTGAAGCACGCAGGTGTGCGCTTGATTGGTAAGCTCGCCTGAAGCACGTCCTCAACTGAAGAAAACTGAAGGGTTCACAGAGCCTGAGCTTTTCCGTGGTTACGATCCCAAAAAGAAGGTTTTCAACCAAGAGATTGAACTCATACATGACTTGGAGCCTATCGAAGTCGCCCAATCAGAAGCAGAAAAGTTCAAGTATGAGCATGGAGACAAATGCGACATCTGGACTGCGGCGGGCGACCAGTGGTTCGTGAAGTTCAAGAAAGGCGCTCGCGTCTTCGTTCCCAAGGCATTCCGCTTCAGCCGCTTGGTAGCTGGACAGATTCCAACCGGCTGGGATGCTGGGAGATACGGAATCCCGGCAGATATCATCGCTCAGACGGATCGGGCCACTCTTTGGGCCTTGGTGTGCACTGCGGAGGCCCTGAACATGTCTGGTATCACTGACCCTTACGAATTGTACAATCACCTCCACCCTTCCGAGGTTGGAACCTGTGTAGGGAGCGGTATGGGAGGTACCGAGTCGCTTGCTAAGATGTTCAAGGACCGCCGCGAGGAGAAGGACGTACAGAACGACATTCTTCAGGAAACGTAAGCTTCCTCGCTCTTCAAACCAAATTCCACTACTCACGCTGAAGCTTAGGTTTATCAACACAGTCGCTGGTTGGATTAACCTACTGCTAATGTCTTCGAGTGGACCTGTGAAGATCCCTGTTGGGGCTTGGTGCGCAGCATCGTCTTTGTTTCTCCCTCGTCCAGCTTAGTTTCCTGTAGCGCAACCACTCTTCAATCTCTCGAGATCGCATGCGATACCATCCTGTCCGGCAAGGCAAAGGTCATGATCGCTGGTGGCTTCGATGACATTAGTGAAGAAGGCTCTTTTGAATTCGCCAATATGAAAGCAACAAGTAATGCTGAGACTGAATTTGCCATGGGACGTGAGCCCGCGGAAATGTCACGACCTGCTACCACAACACGTGCAGGGGTGAGTGATCAATTTATTATAATGCACACCTTTCTTGATTCAGTCGGTCAGTTCATGGAATCCCAAGGAACTGGTATTCACATTGTCATGAATGCAAAGACTGCCATTGAGCTCGGTGCTCCTATCCGCGGTATTCTAGCGTTCACCTCCACATCCACGTAAGTTTATAAACTAACAATCTGCGAACTATGTATTCAATTATTTTAGTGACAAAGCTGGGCGTTCCATTCCCGCTCCTGGACGTGGTGCTCTCTCGGTCGCTCGAGAATTGCCTTCTAAATACCCTCTCCCGTCGCTCAGTCTTGAATACCGGTCCCGCCAGATTGCGTTCCGGCGCAAGCAGATTTCGGACTGGCTCAGCCATGAACACGCCCAGCTTCGTGACGAGGTTGAGAAGCAAAAATCAAAGGATGGCACTTTTGACGAAGATTATTTCGCGACTCGCGTTGCTGATATTGAAAAGGAAGCTCGCCGTCAGGACAAAGAAGTTTTGGCCACGTATGGTATGCTCGAAGGAACAGACGCTCGAGTCGGACCCATGCGTCGTGCACTCGCTGTCTGGGGTTTGACCGCTGACGACATCGGCGTTCTCTCGATCCACGGTACGAGCACCGGAGCCAACGAAAAGAACGAGACCGAGATGTGGCATAAGATCCTCGCCGCAATGTCCCGTACTCATGGTAATGCCGTTCCCATCATGGCTCAGAAGAGTTTGCTTGGCCATTCGAAGGGTGGATCAGCAGCATGGCAGATGGCAGGTCTTTTGCAGACTGTCAACACGGGTATCATTCCTGGGAACCGTAACAGCGAGTAAGTCTATGCGTTCCTCTCCGCATTAATCCACAATTAACCTTCCGCGTTCGTGAAGTAACATTGATGCAAGATTCGAGGCCCATCACTATCTCATGTTCCCTTCGAGGTCCATTCATACGGATGGAATTCGCGCCGGTGTCATGGTAGGTGAATTATCGCTACCAATTATTCATAACTTACGATGTTTTGCAGTCTTCCTTTGGCTTTGGTCAAGTTGGCGGTACCGCTGTCGTCGTCCATCCTCGCTACCTCTTTGCATCTCTGGATCCTTCTGCCTACAAGTCTTACAGGTCCCGCTACCAGAGGCGTTCCCAGGAGGCTTACAAGGTCATGACTGAGATGATGACATCCAATTCCTTGGTCAGAATCAAAGATGGACCACCTTACAGCCCTGAACTCGAACAACCCGTCCTTATGAATCCCATGGCTCGTGCGACCTTTGATCCAAAGACGCGCAGTTACTCTTATACCGCTGATTTGGACAAAGCAGTACCGTTTGATGTTGCGAATGTGAAGACTCTCGCCGAAGCTTTCGTATCCACTGGTTCAGTTGTCGGCGTTGGGGTCGATCAAGGTGATCTTTCCCGCAGTCGTTTCGTGCTCCAGAGTGTCCTCATATTTTATGCACCACTTATCCAGAGTTGATTTCATCGGTCCCGTCATGGAACCCGACCTTCATCGAACGTAACTTCACCAAAGCCGAAGCCACTTATTGCCACGCTCAACCATCACCTCCTTCTTCTTTTGCTGCGCGTTGGGTTGGGAAGGAGGCGGTCTTCAAGTCACTCGGCATATCCTCAAAAGGCGCCGCCGCTGCAATGAAGGACATCGAGATCCTTCCCAATGAGGCCGGCGTGCCAACCGTCACTCTCCATGGGGATGCAGAGGCGGCTGCCCAGAGCAAAGGCATCACGCACGTCTATGTTTCTTTGAGCCATTCTGAGGTGTGTCAGACAGTAAGTTGTACAGATATTCACCCACTAACATTCTTTTCAGACTGTCGCTATCGCTTTTGCACAATCCACGCTGTAACTTCTCCGTCATAATATCCGCACTTGATGAGGCTTGTATCACATCGAAATACATAGTAGCTGTGGAGCGTAATACGAAAATAGATTATTTTATTGCTCCCTCTCTGAGCTTAAATGGATCCCCTGCTTGATGATATACTGAGCGATCGCATCTGTGACCAGCCGCCTCCATGTCCCATCCCCTGCTGCAACTTCCGCTCTTACTTCGCTCGAGCTGTAGGTTTGTTCCTCGGTACCAATGTCGATAAATGCTATACGGTTACCTGTTATGAATTCATGTGCTACTTCAAACATCTTAGCCTGAGTTTCCTGGAACGTCTTGTCAACGCTGGCGCTCTGCCTATTGGCGCACACTATACGACAATCCTCTTGATCTGGAGAGAGAAATGTTCGGAGCATTTGGACCATAGCCTGCTCAGAGGAATAATATTTGGGAGAGAAAAGGCGGACGAGGGTATCAAAACCCAAAAGGAAGGTAAGCTTCGGAGAAGGGAATGAATACGATGCGTCTCGTTTGTCGAATATACCGTTTGTCGAATGAGTGAATTCGACAACTGTAGCCAGCCTTGTGTGGAGGAAGCGAAGTAAAAGAGTCGACTTCCCGACGAATGTCGGCTCATCTATGATGGCAACCGCAACGTTGCCGCTTATCTGCGAAGATTCGCTACCTGACTCTGCAGTGTCGGTGGAGCGAATATCGTGTGAGAGGAGGCACATCATTTCGAGTCGTTGAACGAATGTTGCATCTCCTGGCTTCAAAACCTTGTCTGCATTGCGGACGGAGAGCAGTAACATTCGCGCATCGTACGGCTCCGCAGAAGGGGAAGTAGCAAGTTGGGACGATAAAGGTGGAAGGGGATTGGCGAGTGCCAAGTGCGCCAGGGTCGGGGGATTAAACGAGGAGTCGAGGACCGATATACGAAGCGTGGGACGGGTGTGGATGGTT
Source organism: Boletus smithii (assembly GCA_038092715.1). Lineage (NCBI taxonomy): Eukaryota > Fungi > Basidiomycota > Agaricomycetes > Boletales > Boletaceae > Boletus > Boletus smithii. The sequence goes on along the minus strand of JBBPQT010000016.1, from coordinate 12,248 downwards.
TGTCCGGGTCGAAATGGCCAGCGTTCGTGAGCCGTGTAGACGAGCTCGACGGGCGATATTCCATGTTGTACTTTCTGAAGCAAGTGCAGCGCATGGCTGGCGAAACCAGATGAGATGTTAGAAGCTGGAGGGTGAATCATGACGGGCAACGTGTCTGCTTGAATAGCGGTTTCGGTACCATCGGAGACAAGCTAAAGACCTGCTTACCTGCTGATGTTCAGGTAATGGACGACAAGACATGAGAGTATGCACTGGGAAGATAAGATTAGATGAACGAGAATTGCTGAGTCATTGACAGGCATCTGGTCAAACGGAACGATCACAACCTCCGACTCTGCCAACATTTGAATCATGGAGAAGGACGCTGAAGGTTTCTACACACCCAAAACCGCTGATGGTAATAAAATGGGTTTGAGCGTATGGCCACAATACTGACTCGATCCGTAGCAACTGCGAAGCCATCGGAAGGGAAGGAAAGTGAAACAAAGAAACCCGAAGTCGCGGAGGCTACTAGATCAGGTGCGCACATCAAGGTGCTCTCTTATATCACCACATAAAAATCTCTTCGATGTAGAAACCACCGACCTGATATCGTCTACCTTCGAAGTTACGGTGGGTGACCTACCCCATGTATGCAGTACTTCGCCCATTCACCATGGATCATAGGTCACGCTAGCAGATCAACAAGCCGATCCAAACTCTCCTCTATACAGCGTGAAATCATTTGAACAGTTGGGCCTGTTAGTCGATAAGTAGCGATTCAACATGTTTCTCAGATGTCTCCTTTCATAGACATCAAGATCTGCTCAAGGGTCTATATGCGTTGGGATTTTCGAAACCTTCCAAGATTCAAGAACGTGCATTACCCCTTCTTCTTGCCAACCCGTGAGTGTTAGCCGATATATATTTCTCTATTAATACATTCTTCATCCCTTGCCCAGACCACAGAACATGATTGGACAATCGCAGTCTGGCACAGGAAAGACTGCAGCATTCGTCCTTACTATGCTTAGCAGGGTAGATTTCTCGCTCAACAAGACACAAGTACTAGTGATTTTGCACTCTTATAGACTCGACATCTGATTTTATCTTAGGCCATCTGTCTCGCTCCGTCACGAGAGCTGGCGCGACAAATCATGTCGGTCGTAGTGGCAATGGGAAAATTCACTCAAGTACAGACAGAATACGCCATCAAGGACCATCTTCCCAGAGATGTTACCAGGATAACAGCACACATTGTTGTCGGTACTCCGGGCACGATGACCGATCTTCTCAAACGAAGAGTCATAGATTCATCAGGCATCAAAGTTTTCGTGCTTGATGAAGCTGATAACATGCTCGACCAAGATGGTCTTGGGGATCAGACGCTGAAAGTCAAAAAGTAACCTTGTTACATAGTCGTTTTCAACTCTACTGATACCTTGTCTGGTTAGTCTCTTGCCTCGGACACAGCCTCCTCAGATCATACTCTTCTCCGCTACGTTCCCTGACCACGTACGGAACTTTGCCAACAAGTTCGCTCCTAATGCCAACAAGATTGAGCTCCAAAAGGAGGAGTTGTCGGTAGAGGGTATTCGCCAGTTCTACATGGACTGTCGCGATGAGGAACACAAATATGACATATTGGTCTCGCTATACCAGTTGCTTACGATCGGCCAAAGCATCATCTTTTGTCAAGTAAGTGATTGTTGCCGAGTCAAATCTAACACAAGCAAACATTCCCATTCCCAGCATCGGCATACCGCGGACAGAATCTCTCAGCGAATGACTACTGAGGGTCACAAGGTTGCCTCGCTTCACGGTGCCAAGGATGCTTCCGAGCGTGATATTGTGATTGACAGCTTCCGCGAGGGTCGAGAGAAAGTCCTGATCACGACAAACGTCATTGCTCGCGGTATTGATATACTTCAAGTTAACATGGTCGTCAACTACGATCTCCCCCTAATGAACGAACGTGGAAATTCTCATTCTCATGATGGTAGACCAGACATCGAGACCTACATTCACCGCATTGGTGCTCCATTAGTGTTGCGACTTTATCCTATACTGACGGAAAATCCAGGGCGAACTGGACGTTTTGGACGGAAGGGCATATCGGTCAACTTTGTCCATGACAAGAGAACATGGCTACAGATGGAGGAGATCGAAAAGACTCTCGGAAAGAAGATCATTCGCATTGAAACTAATGATCTGGATGAGATGGAAGAGGTATACATTTTTTTTTTCATTTGTATCTCCGTTCAACAATGACGGTATTTTCTTTTGCGTAGAAAATGAAGAAAGCCTTGAAATGAGCTACCGAAACACGACAACCTCTGTTATCGCCATTATTTTTTCTGGTGTTAGATTCGTTTGTAGTAGCTTCGCCTCTTGGTTACACTCGCCGCTTGCGTCGGCGAAACCTTACTTGACGGATGCCGAAAGGAAACATAGTCTCAGCAACACTAAAATCAGCTATACTAGTAGACTTGGTAGTAATTGGCAGTTGTCGTCGTGTCATCGGATGCGTGGATTGGAGCTGATGTGGATGTTATGAGTGACAGGGAACACAGGAATTCGGTTGATCAATTTGGTGTGTGATGAATGGCATTCGCAGCGAAAGCTCGACAATAAGGCAGTCACAAATTGGCACTACTCAGTGACATCACCCATTATAGTCTGCGAGAGTTGTTCACGGGGATCAATAACGATGTTAATGTCACAACACCTCGCCGGGCCCGGGTGCCATTTGCTAGTAGATTTGTGGATGGACAGATGTTCTCCATGATCATGATGATACTAGATAAGATAGGGCTACGGCCCACAGGAAACCATTACATTAGCTATTCTCAATACGGATCACTCGCGAAATCTAAATTCTAATTCTATGCCACCGCTCCCATTTTGTCTCCGTTTTGTGATTGTGCATTCAATTTCCTTAAGAGCCTCCAACTTGAAGAGCAAGCTGCAGTTACCTCAAAGAAAAAGGACATGCTGTTCGATGAAGAACTATCAGAATGACTAAAAACATATTCGAAAAAAAACAGTGAGAAACATACCTGCTACCCACATCGTCTCCTAACGAACGATAGAAAGAACCAGTGAGGGACTCCTGTGCCCTCGAAATGAGTAGATTAAAAATGTTCCTGACGACGATCTGAAAGAGATGGATGAAGAAACAAAGAACTGGAAAGTGCCATCAGAACACGAAGACGAGTTTGATTACTGAAACCAAATTACCGTGCCTCTCCACTACGCGTCTACTACCAAAACAACCGATTCGTTAAACCAAGTAACGAGTAACGTCAGTGAAGCACTACAAAACACCCTAGTTGAAATCACTTTCACCGTCAATCACACTTTCATAAAAAGAGGACCTGGCCCACAAGACTCATTCCAAGCCGAGATTGAACAAATTATCATGAAAAAGTAGGCAATGGCACGGGTAGGGGTACCGCTTGGGTATGGGTACGGCCACAGCACACCTGTAGTACCCGTGCCTCGAGTTTGATCAATGCTCATCGATGCATCTGCCCTTTGTCTTTTTTTTGCTTTCCTCTTGCATGCCTACATCACATACATATACATGCTCACTGTATGTACCACTTTTCTTACGCTTCAGTTCTCGAACGCCAACAAGCCACTAGACTACTGTACTTTTAGTTTTCGTATGAGAGAAAACGCGTTGCAAAGCCACCTCAGTGAGGTGGCAAGGGGTAGTGTCCTCTTGAGCCATCGATCGTTTTTTCTCAAGCAACACGTCCATTGTGGCCTTGTGCATAATCTGATGGATCGCATCTTCATCGTCGTAGAGTGCCGCTGTCTCCAACGTCGGGTTCTTGGTCTCCAAGATGAAGAACCACAAAAAGACTAGCTTGCATGCAAACCAGCACACATACACGAGCTGTCCAAGGGGGTGTGTCAATGTCCAGTCAGTCTCCCACGGAACAGTCAGACAAATCGGATGGGACGTACATGATATTTCCACCCCAGCGCGGCCAACGCGATCGGGTTGACGTATTGGTTAAAGATGAGTATGAGCCAACAAAGTTGAAGATAAAGAAGCCTTTGGCGCGGAGGTTGAACGGCAAGATCTCGACCATGACGAGCGGAATAAACGCGAGCACGTACGCCGACGAAAAGAGAAAGATGAACGCAATCACAGCTTAACCTGCTGCGGCCGTCCCATGCTGCGCGTTTTCCGCAAAACAGATCGCTTGCGTCATGTAGGGCAACGTCATCCGAGTCAGACCAGCTGAGGCAAGGAAGAGGCCCAGGAATCGATGCCAGAGACGGTTGACGGTGTACGAGACGTAGAGAGCGCCGATGAAGCTCCGAATTTGGAGGACGCCGTTGATGAGGGATTGGGTGCTCGAACTGGTGATACCGATCTGGTTCAAGACTTTGGAGAAGTAGTATGAGACGAGACCGTTGCCAGACCATTGGGAGAAGAAGGCGATTGCGATGATGACCAATGATGTGCATCCGTTTGCAGTTGCCAGGGGTTGTATCAGCGACTTCCAGCCGACATTGGCGGCAACGGTCCTGTCGAACTCAACAGCGGCCTTGATTTCGTTGATTTCGAATTGCACAACGGGGTTCGAGTACGTTTCGCATTCGGTGTCTATACCTAGCGAATCGGCACGCATACCGTGCGGGTGGGGGTAAGGCATGGCTGCGCAAGTGGGTGCGAGTGCGCGAACGGCTGAGTGTGGCGCGATTGTGCGTGCCAGTGGCTTGTGAGTAGATGCGCGAACGGGTGGATGGGGCACGATTGGGCATCACCATGGGGTGTTGGGTTAGTAATACCCGTCAACCCCCGCAGCACAACCGTACCCTTTTGGGCGGTATACCTGCGGGTAGTACGCGACGCGATTACCCTTTGACCTTGTTGACGTGAGGTACTCATGAGCTGACGTGGACGATGAATAGATTCTCCGTGTCGTCGAGCTCGGAAAGTCGGACGATGTTCGTCGTTCCTACACTCATTGTTCATGAACAATGGTCAAAGGGCCTCGAAACGGTCACATCCAGAAAAGGAAGTGATTGGCAAGGTCGTATCACCAAGGCGACCATAGATGTGTGATTGACAGATAGTGCTTACTGTAAATAATTTTACACGGAGTGTCTTACAACCAACCGGGCTGGCAGTTCTGGACGATGCTTGCATTTCGTATGTAAATGCAAACAGTAAAGGGATTCAAAGCCGGACACCTGAGAGAGGAAATGGCTTGTGTTCACAGATGGGCCATTTGAATAGATTACGCCGATGGTATGAAATTTGGCATGATTTGTTGTAACAGGGCTAAACCTGGGATTGGAATCTTTTGTTGACGACTGCAGACACGTGTGAGAGTGGTTTGAGAGGAAAAAAGATACTGACAGCTCGCGAACTGAACGGTCGGATCAATGATTAGACTGGGAATAAGCTGCAAGAGGGGTACATACCACGAATGACAAAGTTGGCCAAAATTGCCACGAAGAGAATGGTGCTAACAATGAGGGGACCGGCAATGGCATCTGTGAAGGACTAAGGAGAGGGGAAACGGAGAAGAGAGGAGAACGGACCATAATGGCCGGGATCACGTTTGCGAATCATGGTGATGCGGGACTGGTAGAGACAAAAGCCGTATATCTGAAAGATTGTGAGCATTCGGAGGCTCGGTATGAAGTAGACTTACCAGGACGCCGATGCTGAGGGAGGCGTACACGTAGGCAAAGCCCCGGGCGATAGAATCGTAAGAGGCATTAAAGAGAGCCACGGCGAATGTTCCGATGAGGATGGCAACAGTGAGCCACGAAAGCCATGCTAGGAAGGAGATGAGTGGGGAAACAACGGGAAGGGGAAAGACAGACTTCGCTCGTTGGCAAACCAGACTTTTCCTTCTACTTTGATAGCAGCTGCGACCTTGCGGGGTACGCGGAGCTGCGGGGGCGCCGACTGGATCGCACCGTAGTTATCAGGGATGCCGTCTTCCCTTGTGTAACGAGAAGGGCGTGGAGTATTTTCAGGGAGAGACGCGAGTGCGGATGAGGAAAAGGGAAAGAAAGAGGACCACGAAATGCGAAATCTTTCCTCAGTCGACGACATGGTTAAAAAGAAACGGCGATGCCCCTGAGTCACGCGACTACACCAGATATCACGTGATATTCACTGACGTCATTCGAGCACCTTCTGGAACGGACATTGCCAAATATTATACTTGTAATCCTCCAAGACTTGACCCACAGTGTAAAGATGGGCAAAGATTATTACAAGACACTCGACGTACAACGCTCAGCGACAGACGATGAAATCAAACGCGCCTACAAGAAAATGGTAGATCTCCCTTCCCTTTTCATATCTCCATCTGACTCCTCTTAGGCCTTGAAATGGCACCCCGATAGAAATCAGGGCTCAGAAGAGGCCTCGAAAAAGTTCAAAGAGGTTAGCCACGTCGTCCTTGCAAAAATCGCACTGCTCACTCCACCTAGATCTCCGAAGCGTTTGAGGTGCTCAGTGACAAGAACAAGCGTACTGTTTACGACCAAGTCGGAGAAGAAGGTCTCAAGGCTGGAGGCGGACCCCCTGGACCTGGGGCTGGGCCCTCCGGCTTTGCTAGCTTCCCTGGCGCCACTTCGTTTACCTTCACCACCGGTGGTCCTGGAGGATTCTCCCCATCCGATCCTCAGCGGATATTCGAGTACGTATAGTCCAATGACCACCATCTACACCCATGCTTATTTGTTCTTTACAGAGAAATGTTCTCTGGCACTTTCCCTGGGTTTGGTGGTATGGGTGGTATGGGTGGTATGGGTAGAGGGAGCCCCATGTCATCCATGTTCAACGACAATCCCGGTAGCTCCTTTTTTGGATCAATGCCTGGTGGCATGCCCCGTTCTACCCCACAACGCGCAACATCTGCACCAGCACCACAACCTTCCGAAATCACCCGTCCCCTCAAACTTTCGTTACAAGATCTCTATTCTGGCTCCACCAAACATCTCAAAGTCAGCAGAAAGCTCCTCAATGGGACAACGGAGGAGAAAGTTCTCGAGATTCAAATCCTTCCCGGCTGGAAGAGCGGCACCAAGATCCGCTTCCCACGCGCAGGCAACGAACAACCAAACGGCGAAGCCCAAGACCTCGCCTTCGTCGTTGAAGACAAACCCCATCCTGTCTTCACCCGAGATGGAGACGACCTTGTATGCAACCTAAAGATACCCCTCGTGGATGCATTGACTGGCAGTGACATCAAAAAGGTTGTGGAGTTGCTAGACGGCCGCAAACTACAGGTTCCATTGCCTATAGGCATAGTAAAACCTGCTCAGGAGACAAGAATAGTCGCCGAGGGCATGCCAATTCGCAAACAGGCAAGCCTGAAGAAGAAGGGAGATTTGGTTGTCCGTTGGGACGTTCAGTTCCCAGACCGTCTAACCCCCTCTCAGAAAGAGGGAATTCGGCGGATATTGACTTGAATATCTTGAATTGCCTGGACCTCTAAAGTAGCATTGTACTTTTAATACTCACACGTTTCCATGTACTATGATCCGAACACAATCAACCCACGTCTCATGAATCCCAGCAGCAATCGTACCTAGATGGAATCAGAGGACGCTTGATCAGCCATGTCTAGTCTAGCACTAGAACAAGTATAAGCCTTTGGAGGGCGACCGCAGCGCGCTCTTGAGAGGCCTTCCAAATTATACGGTACTATCAAGCATCGTGGCATTTCCGATGTCCTTGGAAGCGGGCTGCTAATCTCTCTATGGGGTTTCTGAGGCCCCGCCCCAAAGCCTGATTAATATGTGAGCTTTCATGAAACAGTACGACAGAGTTACTGACTCGCCCTGTTCAGTCTCTAGAGAACGTGATTGATACTAGAGTTACCGGGTGGTCGCTGGATAAACTTACTAACTCCCCGCTCCGCTGAACGTTATCCTTCTTATCTTGAATGGGGAGACTAGCTGAACGTGACCATTGAATGAATCCATAAAAATGGACCAACTATCCGGTGGAGGAAAGTATCAGCTCATAGATATCATTTGATACGCAGATATGAAACGCATGACCTCCACGGCTTCCTCGATGAAGTTGCGACTTGTGTAAGAGTCAGTACTAGCTGTCGTGTCAGAAATTCAAGGTTCGTGTTGAACGTTGAGCCTTTGATGTACGTCCACGGTGGTCCACTGGTCCTGGAGCAGGACATTCATGCCAGGGTCCCACCGTGGGGGCTGTATGGTTTCATCGTCCTTACGCCACTTCAAATGAACGATTACTCACTCTAGCGCCGGCAAGGAAAACGTGCTGAACATGAGGCCGTCGCGCAAAGGAACGTCGTGCAAGCTTTATGATCGCTTGCGAATCCATCTATTGTAGTGTAAGTTGATCGCTCTTGACCGTCGGAGCTCACTCTTTCTCGTATATATCCATCGTACGTTCAAAACCCACAGCGAGCCTACTTTCTACTCACTCGCCCAAGCATCCTCTTGCAGCTGTATCCTCCAGCGTGACTCGAAAACCATTCACATCACCCAACCTTCGTTCCGACAATGCCCGCAAGGAAGCAAGATTATCATGCAGTGCTGGGGCTCACCAGCGACGCGAGCGACGATGCGATCAGAGCTGCGTACAAGAAACTCGTGTGTATTCCCTCGTGCATCAACCAGGGTGATTCTTTTCTTTCTAATATCGGAACAAGGCTCTGCAATGGCATCCAGACCGTCATTTGGTCGGGAAGGAACGTGCTGCACAAATGTTCATTGAAGTAGGGTTCTTCGACCCAGTTCACTAATTGTTCCGTTCATGATAACCGCCAACAGGTGAACGAAGCGTATCACGCTCTGATGGACGGGAAAGAAAGTACACATTCCTCATCCACGGAAACCTCGTCGACAACCAGCACTCCTGCCAGCAGCGCTGACGCCACTCATTCTAACACCCATCCAAAAAGCACTCAGGCATCAAGCCGGCCACCTTCGGCGAGCTCCAACTCAAGCAAGCGGTCTAGCCCGCAGTCTTCCAACTCATCTTCCGCGCCATGTGATGGTCATGGCAAGAACACCTCCAAGCCCAGCACTCAATCTAGGGCTCCGCCAGCGAGATCATCATCTTCTCATGCTTCATCATCCGACGATCTGAAACCTGGTTTCCATCCACGGCAAGCCAAGCCCAGTTCAGATAGGAATCAATCTAGTTCCGACCGGATGAAGAGTGGCCGAAAGTCCTCCAAGTCACACGATCATTCAGGCGATCCTCCCTGTTCAGCCGCACCAGAGAACACCACCCCTGCATCGACCTATAGTCGCAGTTCGGAGGGTCATAGTGGCTCCGTCCGTTCTAAATCCTCCGAGAAGACGACCAATTCTTCCTCTGCGACCGAGAGAAAACACGATTCGCGTCCGGAGAAAACATCTCGCACCGGCACCGGTAGGTCACGCATATCGAAGCCCGTTATCCCACCTTCGCCCGGGCGTCTGCACAAGTCATCCAAGTCTGGCTTCGCAGAGTGAGTGTGGACTTCTTTCTATGTGTGAATATACTCACTCTCAGTACTAGCGACTTTGTCCATAAGCTCTCTAAAGGAACCACGAAGGGTGAAAAAGAGCCACCGGACACTTTGCTTCATGATCAAGATGCGACCCCGTATGGCTCACCGCTTCGTGCGATCAACACTCCTCGAGGTGCCTCCAAGGAATGGATCTTCCCGCTCCCTTTGACGCTTGACGAGATGTACCATGGAACGACTTATCGATTCCTCGTGACGAGGGAACTGCTATCGCATCGAACGGAGCAGGTGGAAATATCCATTAACATCCCTCCAGGGATGCGCACTGGTACTAGGATCGTCTGTCCGCGTACAGGTCATCAACGCAAGGACGGAACACTCCAAGATGTGGTCTTCCTAGTCGAGGAAGTTCCTGAAGAACGTTTTTCCAGAGTCAAGGACGATCTGTTTCTGGACGTCTCCATCCCCTGGGCTGATCCTCTCGCTGACCAAGGAGGTGAAATTTGCATCCAAGGAATAGACGAGAAAGAAATCACTTTTACCTTGCCTTATCCGATTTATGACAAGACTACGGAGGGTCAGGTTCTCGTCAAGGGTGCAGGTATGCCGATCCGGGATGGTCGCAAGACGATTGGTCGCGGTGATATGATTATCAGGTTTGTTTATCTTGCACGAGGCTTGAGTCTTGTCATCGTTGATGTGACTCCAGATGGCGCGTTGTGTTCACTACTCACCATTCCAAGTGGGAGACCTTGAAAAAGGCGCTTCATCTCGACGTTTGACAGTCAGTTGGGAAGCGAGTTAAGGTTATGACCCTATGCTATCTGTATCTTTCTTGAGTTTTTTCATTCATGGACACAGTGTTTAGGAGGCGTCCCTCATTATTCCCAACTTCAGGATACACTGTACAGTACTCACGACATATGGAAACTTTGTTGGCTTATAGTTCCCGGGGCCCTACAATTACTCGAGCGTAGATAGTTCCATTCTTGATTGGTAGCGGCACACAGCGACGTACACGCGGAGAAAGCGAGGTGTCTCGGCACACGGCTGTACTATCCTTCGAAGTCGAGAATACGTCAGAAGCGAATCAAGGATGATACACGACCTGTGCAGACTGCATAGGTCGTGCGGCACGTATTGTCCTTGATTCGCTTGTCACAAGTGGAACTTCTGATCTCTTAAGTGTTAATTAACGTTTGGTCACTGCAACGTTGGATATATGACTCCATGATCCATGATCCATGCACAGCAGTGGAAGCGAGTCTGCGTACTGGAAAGGATGCGGACACAGCATTAGACTAGTGTAAGGTGAGCCCTCCGTGACAGAGTTCTAAAGTTGCAGGTTCATTCCACGTGAGTGGTATTACGATGTTACACGCCCTGGAAATGCGACGTGCACGCGGAGGCCCCCATTGCCATGCCATGGGCCTACTTAAGCCCACGAACTGCCCAGCGTCTCCTCATATGTGAAGCCCATCCTACTACCCTCACTGAGCCTGAAAGAATCGAAAACGCCAATGCCGCTGCTGCCCTTTACTTCAAATCAAAACCGGAATCCCTGGTTCAATCACTTGCCCCTGAAGGTGAGTTGGCATACCCAGTGGCAAGTGTTGGGCCATTCAACGACAACCCATGTCTTTTGATCCAGATTGCCAACATTGTTGGCGCTATCTTCGTTATGGGCGGAAACGTGTATACGGTCATTTCTCCCTGGGATGTGTACTACACCGGCAGAGAAACCTACTTTACCCCTGCTCCTTGGTCGTTCTTCATCTGGTGGGTCACCAAAGCAGATGGTATTTGCCGGACGCTCAGCCAATATTTTGCCCAGGCCTCTGATCCACATGTTAATATTGGGCACCTGCATCTACCAGTTCTCTGCTCGCGGCAAAGAAATCATTATCGAGCGGATCGGCTGGCGACTCCCCCTGCTCGATTTCCTCAATGCAATGTACATTTACTCTTGGACTATCCAAGAATACCGTTATGGTGTGTATCAGCCATATTCCTTGCCAAGTCCCTCCTCCTGACGATTCCTCAGCCCTGGTCTTTATCCTTTTCGCTGTTTCCCTAGTGACTGTGAGTAGATCTCCTCTCCATGCTTCCCCGCCCTTTGCTGAGCGCTGATCCTCCCAACCATCTTGCTAGCAAATCTATCAAGAAGTCAAGGTGACCGCACTCCGCAACTTTTGCGACGAGGTTTTCCTGCACCTTCCCTTTTCGTTGTACCACGGCTGGACTGTCGGCCTCGTCTTTCTCTCTGCGTTTGAAGCGTTCGGGGTCGAGGCGCTCACCGAGCCCGCAGGACCTTGGACAAAGACTTCTGTGTTTATCGCATTGTACGCTTCTTCTTCCTCGGTCGTGATCGACAATTGATCGTCGTTTTCTTCAGTTTTCTCCTTCAGGTGGTCGATTTCGCGTATGCTTATTCCGCCGTGGAGGGCGATCTCCCGGGGTGTCTCGCCATTTCTTGGTATCTCTTTGCGGTCGTCGTTCACCAGAGCAAAGAGCGCTCCGGGTTCGTCCATTGGAGTGGACTTGGTTTCGCCATCTTCTCTCTCTGTGGGATCATGCGATGTGTGATTGGCTTGGAGTTGAAGTTCCGAGGACGTTACAACAGGTTGGGCATTGGTGAAGAGACGTCTCGCCTCCTGGGCGGTCACTAGACTGCAGGATCATATCGTGTCGAACCCTGCTGTCAGAACTATGAACTGAATTCTCGGATAGTCAGTCATGTCCATATTTTCACGTCTATGCCTGTATCGATGTTGACTCGTG
>JBBPQT010000015.1:0-60186 GCA_038092715.1 Boletus smithii | reverse complement strand
AAGCCCGTCATCTAGTTTATGAAACACGGCCAACTACCAGCCGTCAGACAACAAAGCATTCGGTAGGGGGGAGGAAAAGAAAGGTATCAACTTCAACCCTTCCAGAAAACGAGGGACAGAATCCGGCGCCTCGCCGTAAATCCCTGCGAAGTAAAAGGTAGTAGTTGACAGCATGTAGTCTAGAACTGCCTTAGTAAAGGGTGTCTGCACCATCACTGGCATGCCATGTCAATGGGACAACAACTTTGATTAATACTAGTACTTAGGCTGTGTAGAGCAGAATTTGGAAACGGAACTTGCTATTTTCCCACCTCTCTCCCCAAGAGCCAGACCACGCTGGCTGGGCTCAGCGTGTGTAGTAATCCCTCCATCGATAAATCTTCTTCCTAACCACATACCACCCGCTAGATGTCTTTCCTTGCTTTCATTGTGAAGCCCATAGTCTACATCTCTCTCCCAGTTCTTTTATTCCGTTCCATCGCAAACACATCCCCAGTCGGTCGTTATTACTGGCGAGTCAGCATCTTCTTGGGCAGTCTTGCCGTCGTGTCAGCATGGGGAATTGTCGTAGCAGTCGGTATGACCCTCGTCGGTCGCCGGCACGATGTCAACCATGTTGTCGCACGGACCTTCTATAACTTGGTTAGTCATGCGCTCGAATTGAAGGTGGAGGTAGAGGGCGAGGAATATCTGCAAACAAGACCTACTGTCATGGTCGGGAATCACCAGAGCATGCTTGATATTTTGTACCTTGCGAGGTCAGCGCCCTGTGTTTTTTTCCGTTGTCATTTCTTCTCAATTGCATCTTGGTCTGGCCTGCGTTCGTTGGTTGACGTTCACACAGGATGTTCCCCCCAAAGGCGTCCATCATGGCTAAGCGGGATCTCCAATGGACGCCTCTCGGTCCTTGGATGTACATGTCTGGTGCGATTTTCATTGATCGCGGAAACACCACAAAGGCACATAAATCTTTGGAAGCTGCGGGCGAGGAGATGAAGCGGGAAGGTATTTCCTTGATGATGTACCCGGAAGGAACACGGCATATTGAAGAAGTGCCTACCCTATTGCCGTTCAAAAAGGGCGCATTCCATCTTGCCATCCAGGCTGGTCTACCAGTCACACCTGTTGTTTGTGAGAACTACTGGAGATTGTACCACAAGGGTGTTTTCGGGACAGGGGTTATCAAGGTTCGAGGTCAGTCAATATCTGTTCCTGTATCGACGCCTCTGATCAATCCGAATGGCGACAGTTCTTCCACCGACCCACACAACTGGCTTGACGGTCGCCGATGTTGCCGACCTTGCGACACGCACACGAGACCAAATGCTTGCGACTCTACGCGACATCTCTGTCAAAGTGGAGAGCGAAGAAGACGACAAGCCCAACGATCTACCCGGATCAACGCCAGGATCATCATCAACTGGGATGTCTTCTGGCCCGGTCGTAACAGACGATGTCATTCCTAGCATTCCAGCGACACCCAGTGAAGAGACGCCCAGTGAAACAAGTGAGCCATCCAGGTCCGTACAGAGCCTGCGGCCAGATGGAAGTGTTAGCGAGTATGGGGAAACGGATGACGAAGGCGTGGTTCACATCAGGAGACCAATTCAGTGACATCCTTGGTAACGATTTCGTTCGTAACCCTCGAATAATGAGAACTTTGATACCCTTGTTTAGTTGCTGGCACAGCGACATAATACGCGTACATACGTTGGATGATCATATTGGCAATACCAAACAATTCTCGACTTTGATGTACGTTTGTTGAGTGCTATAGCGTTCATAATTATTACCGACAATTACGCTGGCTGACAACCGCTCCAAATTGCGTGGGACTCGCCTGATCTTTGATTTGGTGGTGGAAGTAGGTCTGTTGAAGGTTCTCTGCCCTTTTCATAAGTCATGCAAGGTTTTAGCCGCTACAGGTGGCATACTGGTGACTGAATTCTCAATGATAAATTTCGGCTTGGGTTTCAAGGTGCAAAATTGCTTCCTCAATAGCTCTGGCTCAGCTGATGTGTGCTGCCATGTACTGCATATTTCATCCTGATAAGCCCTTAGGAATCCTATTCTGTAGCTACTTACCCAAGACCTGGATTGATATTCTTAAGAGCTGGACTAGTTCTGCGTACTATGGCGCTCACGAGCTCGCTATCTACTGAGAACGCCCGTTGAACTCCGTTACGACACCGGATTGCGTGTTGTGTGTCCCATTTGAGTTGTGACAAATGGTCCGCGCAGAGCCTGCCCTGGCCGCATCTGTCGGAACCTGGTATGTCACCTCGCCTCGCTGAATTGTGCATGGGCTTCGCGCTCACACGTACGGCCCCTCTGTTACGAGACTCGTAGCGTTTCCTTGTCTCTTTTTCTGTGGTTGGTTTGTTGCGGAGGTAGGGGTGTCCCAGAACCGTTTCGTGTCGCAATTTCGGTAATTGCTTTCCGCAACATTCTCAGCCACCACTTGCTCAAATATATAAGCTCCTCAGACTGGTTCCATTCCTCATCCTTTTCGCTCCTTTCTGTGTTTCTGGGATCCCGTCCTATTGTCCCTCCTACCAGTGGAGTACATACGTGATCAATGACACCTACAATCTTACCTGGTATGTCTTTCGTTGTCTTTGGCCGTTGTTCTTGTCATTAAGGCCATTGTTCAGAATGTTGGGGTCATCGCGGTGTACGTAGTCCGGAGTCGAAGTTGCAGTAACCCAGTCAACTCTTCTCCCACAGGCCTCTGCAGCATATCCCGAGAACACGCTCCCCAGCTTCGAAGCCGCCATACGAGATGGGGCTGAAGGCATTGAGAGCGGTATTTAATCGCCCTCCTTGGTGGTCTTACCCATAACCCGTGTCTCAGACGTTCATGTCTCGGCGGACGATGTGGTAGTCATGTTTCATGATCCTGGTGAGCGGCACCCAATGATCTCTCTTACCATTTTCGGTAACACGTTGCAACGTGCGCAAAATGAAGCTCTTGACAGGACAACGGATTCGAAAGGTACTTCTCGCGTCATCGGGGAACGTTCGATGAGTGACCAATGGAGTTCAGGTTCAATTCGAGAGCGGAAATGGTACGGCGAAGACGGTATGCAGCATCTTCGCACCAAGAAGGAACCCAAACAATCCATACCCACGTTTGCGGATACCATTGCACTGCTGACGAAAGTAAGTCTATTGCAGCTTACGGCATCAGTACCCTCATGAATCATCCAATTCCCTCAGCCTGAGAACCAGCATGTGAGATTTAACGTCGACGTCAAAGTGCAGAACGATCCAGACCGTCTTTTTCGACTAATGCACGTCGTTATTTCCGAGCAACCAGAATGGGAAACAAAGCTTGCGCCGCGCATCTTGCTTGGACTTTGGCATCCGCGTTTCGTGGCATACGCAAAAGCGAGATTACCTTATTGCCGTAGGTCACACATCGGCGTTAGTACTACTTTGGCACGCGAGTACTTCTGGGATGATGTGGAAGTGTTTTCGCTGGCGTTCTCCACATTAGCGGGAAGTGACGGCTTGAAGTAAGGAACTTGAGTGTCATTCGACCCGGTTTATACTCACAATTTGCTCTCCAGCTTCCGCCAAGAGTGCAGAGCCGCCGGCAAGAAGCTCATGGTATGGACAGTGAACGAGCCAGAGCATATGATGGAAGTCAGTGGTCGTTGTCTCGCATTTGGTCCAGTAGGATTGACTCTTGGTCAAGTGTGTGCGTTGGGGAGCCGACGTTATCCTGACTGACGTGACAAAGAAATGGTTGGACCTGCGAGAGGCCCTGAGAAGTACGATCCACGACATCTTCCCTTATGTGGTGTTGATGAGTTAACTATTCTTAGCCAACTATGATACTATCCTCGCTCAACATGGTCGCTGGTTCCTTTGGACGACATGGAAATTCTACCTGCCGGGCATCATGCTACATCGGGTCAGCAAGTACACCCTGGAGAAGACTGCTGGCCCATTCGACAAATTCTCGCTGCCGGAGCCGATTGCGTTCGAGGGAGTACCTGTCTGAGGCCTCTGGCAAGTTTCCGAATTTGACTCCATAAACGGATTTGGACATTCATCCAATATTGTTAGATGACTTGGTTCAATGGAGAGCGTTTGGTACGATGAAGCAGATGCGATTGTCATTTTGTTAATCTCGTGGTTTGAGGGTGGAATTCCGTGTACCCTCGTGTATTAGGTATACCCTCCGTTATTGAAGTACTATACTGCATGCAACTCGTGTACTTGAACGGTTGGAGGGGCTGGAGATCATCGATCATGAGTCATGCTTAGTCATTGGAACAGCGGCTCTCCTCACTTTTGGGGTGTGTGTATGTGGTCTATCGCATTTCTCTCCTTGACCTTGACCTTGACCTAACCCGCGTATCTATCGCTGTCAGCTGGCCCCTACAGTACTTGGTGCTGGCTCGACTCAAGGCACTGCTTGCTTCACTACCTCGGAGTCGTATATGATGCATTCTACCTTCTACCATCCGAGTAACGACCTCATACATCGCAGAACTCAGCGCAAACGATTTTCCGTGTCAAAATTGTCCTCGGAAACTGTTCAGACCCTCCCCGAGTATTCATCACCACCTGGCTGGAGTAGCACTTGTGATCCACTCCCACTCACGGGAGCCGAGTCCGACCGACCCCCTGATTACCCAGAGACTGCAGACGAGGCAGATGCTGATACAGAGGGCGAGCACGTCGTCTATGTACAGCACCATCTACCCCCTCGACGGTCGCCCACATACATTCGCAGACGCAAGCGGGTCCCTGCGGTAGCCTCCGATCCTTTCCTTGACACGCTACTTGAACGCAGTGTACACGCGCTCGAAATGTCCAACACCTTGCTTCGCACCACCATGTCCGCGCAGTCCAATCTTTCCACCCTCCTTTCCTCCCAAAACGAATCCGATCGTTTCCTGGAGGTGCGTGCTCGGAACTTGTCCACCCGGATCAGGGTCACCACTGGGGTCCATGAAACGTGGATGGAACACCTGGAGGAAATATCGGAAGGGATTGATAAGCTATTTGGAGAGGAAGGGAGAAGTCACTCGGACGAGGGGACTGTGAGCCGAAGTTTACCCGCAACCACCGTGCCAGATCTACGGCATCGAAGAAAACCATCAATTCTGGAGTTAAATGGTTCGAATTCTAACCTCCGGTATTCGCATGCTACTCGTGACGTACTGGTTGCACCTGCTCCAAGGGCGCTTACACAGTATATCGAGTCCACCGCGGATTCACAGTCGATGCCACTGCCTTCTACGTTGGGGTTACGGGCATCCGGATCCTCTCACTCAGTTCAATCTGGAGAATCCTTATATGCGCATCGTCAAGAGACACAAACCCCACCCACGACCGGAATGTTGCCCGAGACACAGCCAGAGAGCACTACTCCAGCGTACCATCTTCTGTCGAATCTTGTCAAGCGTTCAGGATCTCTGACACCCCCCTCTTCTGCTCGGTTGTTGTGTTCTCGTGACAGGTGTGCATCTGCCAGCCCAACGGGCTCAGCACGAGGCCCGAAGCATTTATTTTCACCCTCCTTTGCGCGAACTTCATACGCGTCTCTAGATCGCAGTCGATCGGGAACACGAGCACAGATATCGAGATCTTGCTCAGAGACGCCCCGTTTGCCATCCATTCCTCCGACTCCACTGCACACGATGCTTACTGACGAAGAGCTCTCGCCATCGTCGTCAGAATCTTCCGATCGCCCGACGGGCTACCGAACTGTCCAGTCGTTGCGTAAAATTCTCGACAACCATCCCTCTTCGACTTCTGTTAATACCCTTCAGCGTAAACATCCGAAACTCCATTGTGCCCCTGCGTTCCTTCCTACCACACCGCCTCCAGCTCCGGTTCAAGGCACATCGATGGCTACGGCGTCTATATCGCGACTTTATACCAAGGGACGTCATTCGATGTCCACTCGCCCTCCGTCGCCCCCTACACATTCCTCACTGAAGGTGCGCTCGGTACCTCCAACACCTTCTCCGTCTCCGAGCACTATGAGCCTGTCCGAAGTGTTTGGAAATGGGGTGGCAAGAATGATGGGAAGTGCACCCTCGTCAGGTGTGTCAACGCCGAAGCGTATCAGTTTCGCAGAGCTTCCGGAATCTTACTCCGGCTTGCAACCTGGCACGTCAAAGCTGAGGGAGCGGAAGAGCAAAAAGAAGAGCAAGCAGGGAAAGGGCAACGATAGAGAGGAAGCGGGTGGTTGGTTGAAGACTTTGTTGCGTGGGGGGTTGTCTTCTGGGGGGTTGGCCAGTGTCGGGAGTCGAGAGGAGAGGATGGAGGAGAGGATGGCGAGGGGATGGGGGAGCAGACCTGGATATGGGACATTAGATGACTGGGCTGTATGAGAGACCCTCCTGGACAGGCTTGCGAAGGATGTGATGAAGTAATTTATGCTTATGAAGGTGTATATGGCCACATCTTATATTGATTAGGCTACTGTGTATCGTTCAAAGGCTAAACTCCATAAGACACTGACATGAACCGGACGCCTGCGCACTGAAACAAACATAGAGGCATATCACATTCAACTACATGGTTGTGCATATATGGTACATAAAAGATAAAGGCATGGTATCGGCAGACCTCTTTCGTTTCCATTCTTCAAAAAGAGCCCTTGATCGTTGATTTGAATCGCTACAAGTATGCAAGTCCAACGGCAACCACGAGGCCGCCCAAAACACCAGCCACTGCCACTTGAAAAAAACCAATCCCACTAGTTGGCGGTTCTTCGAGGAAGAACGTACCAGGCATGCCCCCTTGCTGAGAGTCAATTGCGTACTTCAAGTCTTCGACGCGATCACTGACGACAACCCAGACTGTGCCGTTCGCCTTATCCGATGGCACTCTCGCCATCGCGCGATGAGCAAGGGGAGCGTTGATGATGGCGACATGCTTTCCCTCACGCTGGGCGGTCCGCCTAACGTCATCGAGGTCCTCGCGAGGCGTGCGGAAGACTTTGAATAGAGGGGTGCTAGCACGCAGCGCAGTATTAAGGCTGATATCGGTGACGGGAGATTGAGAAATGGGCGACCATGGACGAGGGGATAACGAGTTTGAATAATGCGAGTACTCAAACTCCTCCCCATTCTGGTCGTCGTCGTCAACATTCTTGGACCAAGACGCAGAAGGATTTCCTTCTTCCTCCTCTTCCTCCCGTATGATGTTCGGAGACAGGTGAGTTCCCCTCTGACTCGCGATAGGTTCCGTGACAAGTTCAGTCGGGGTAAGGGATCCGCGCTCCCCGTCGCTGGGGGTATACAGGCGCATCTTACGAGGCGGAGAAACCCAGTTCGGATTCTTCCAATGCCAGCGTTTTCCCGGGGGAGGCTTAAAAACGGGCATTTCATGCACAGGCGGGAAACCCGGGGATGGCAATGGGGAGGCATGAGGTGACCCACGCGGAGAGGCTGGAGGTGATGGGAACGGTGTGGAGTGACTCTTGCAGGTGCTTGAAACGGTTCCTGTGAAGATAGACGTTTCTTCGGGACACACGAACGTTCCGTTCTTCCGCCTGTGGCCTTGCATCGGCGACCCACATTTGTGGCAATGAGGGCGTTTCCTAAGGCTGGTGGAAGTCGACATTCCGATTTCGTGGGCTTGGCTGCTTTGAGGGGATATAGGCACTTCTGGTCCCGGAACACAGTGAACATGCGTCCACATCATGTGTGAGTCCTACTTGGAGAAGGGGCAGAGAATGTGACTCACCAGCTGCTATCGATGGCTTTGATGGCAGCGGGGGATCCTCAAGTATCTCAGTCTTGGACTTATATTATGTCCACTTACCGAGGAATGCATCACCATCTATGTGGTCGGAGAAGGGTGAAGAGAACGACTCCCAAATTCGGGATAAGACGAGAAGTGAGCGCGAGGTTGCGGTGGCGACCGACTCGACGACTACTTGAGCAACTCTGAGGACAACATTCAAGACAAGCGGTGAACAAGGCTGTTGTTGTACTTCTTATTTTGTGGCGCTTTGAAAAAGGGGATGCCCAAATTCATGGCCCAGGTCATGTTCAAAGAACAAGACACATGGCAACTGGTAAACAAGTTTAATGATGGACCACTCCGTTGCAAGGTTGGCTGTCATCACTCGTTATCGCAGTGAGTATCACTAGACATGGCGGTGCCATATCTTCGAAGCCTCATCAGACTCCAAGACGTTGCAAGATTATCAACGACAAGTATCAAAGATACAGTTGCGGGACAATACACGGTAGTATGCCAAGTCCAGCGAACCACGACGACATCAATACTACATGGAGAAGTCGGGGAGCCAAGAGACAATACTATACAGGAACTATTGCATAGTATAGAGGGTATGCTGGAGAGCGACCATCCTCACGAGTCCGAGCTGCAACCACGACAACCTGCAACCATCTATTCAGCCACGAAGCGAGGAAGATATCCATTTGCACAAACCGCAATGTACACATTCAACTATAGTATTCGCACGGATTTGAGCCTTGGGCACACGGCAAATGCATGTTGAGCCTTGGTAGTTCATGTCCTAAACGCCCATTAGCAGAAATATGGAGTGGACACGGATATGGTCTACCTTTGTCTGAATGCACCTCAAACAACATAGCTTTTCATAACCGGTTTTCTTCCACTTGGCAATCAAACTAATGCAGTTTAGCGTCGGGCACATACAGGAGGAGGCAACTCACTTGGCGTCCGCATAACCCTCCTTCAGCAGCCAGTCGTACAGCTCCCTGGATATAGCCTCACGCTTGTAGTAAAGCTCGTAAATATATCGCGAACGAGTGTGCGAGATACGCATGATGGGCCACAGCGACTCGGCTTTGCGCTTGCCCTCGTGGGACTCGTTTTCAGCATCTCTCATCTTCTTCGCGTAGTCATCGAGAACCTAGGACCAATGAGTGTCTGAAAACGTTCATTTTCACAGGACGCCTACACTCTCAATGTCTTCAAAACCTTCGGGGGGTTTCTTAGTTCTTGTGGTTCGTATTCTGGGCATTGGTACCAATGTCGTGGGAATTATCTGACTACGAGTTTTCTGTCTTAAGTTTCAACAATAATTATGTTAACCCTTATCGCTTACGTGATGCTATTCAACATGATGCATGCAGACTTGCGTCGCTCTCATCGATACACCTACCAACTACATAGTGGAACAAACGCGTTTCTTTTCTTCACGCTTTCTCCAACGTATTGACGTCGACTCGCTTTCTTTCTAGCTTGTTGCATGTCCGTTTTCTGACAACTCTTGCCATGCCCCTGGTCGTTCCTGCCCTTCAGTTCTTTGTCGTTTTCTTGAATGTCTACGAAACATTCAAAACTTTAAAGCCACCCCCTCCATCCGCGCGGCGGGGTGGCCAACCGAGTGTCCGCGCTATAACCCAGAGGAAGAGGGATCTTAAAGGTTGTTTGGCTGTTTGGGTCGTCTGGGTAACGCCGAATGGATGGATTACCCAAGTCGAGCTCTCATTGATTTTTGTAGTGCTGTTATGCGGTATACGAGAGAACGTTCGACCGGGTCGTTGGTATCTTCCTCCCCTTTTACAGCGAAATCAAATCAGTGTTCCTGCTTTTTCTTGTGTTGACTCGTGCTAAAGTGCGTGGACATTGGGATGGTTTCTCTTGCTATTGAAGCTAACGTTGCTACAGGGCGCAGAACCCTTGTTTCTTCATGTTCTTCGTCCCTTCGTCAAGCCTTACGCTGCAGTTGTGGATCCAATGTTGGAGCTCTCACGCGACATAGGGGATTTCTTTTTCGCTCTTTTGCAAGTTCCACTGGATTATATCCTCTCATCGCCTTGGTTTTCTTTCTGGCGCACTGGAGAATTGGAAGAAGAGCCTGGCAAGTCGTCTTCCAGCGCCGGCATTAGCTCAGCCGACTCGGGAAGCTCAACACGCGCAAACAGTCACTCCAATATCCCAATTCCTGCTGATCACTCTGTTGCTGTGCGGACTTATCGTGTGCAAAATAAACGTCACGGATCTGTCCGCAGTATCTCTGATAACCAACGCTCAAGTGGCCGTCCATCCGTAAATATTTCTCCCGATTCAAGAACTTCTTGTGATCGACACTCCAAATCTGCTACTACATCACTCCCCGCGTATAGCGAACATCCATCTCACGACCCTCCTCGCTATTCTCAGACCCTATCTAGGTATAATGGACACCAAATATGGTATCCCCCTGCTTCTGCCTACCCCCCATCAAGCCAAGAAGCGCCCATTGCTACGCTTGACGTTCCTGGGACCGCCCCTGAGTACCACTCCCCCGAGTGGAGGACATACCCAGCGTTCCCATCTGCATACCCCCCCACACCCCTACCTGCGTCGGCCTCACTTCCTAGCTCAGTCACCAGGAGGTCAGACGGTGACCGTCGTGTCGTTTCCGACTCTTCATACCCCCCTATTCCTGAAGACGAGCAGGGTTTTGGTGAGCTGCTTGGGGGGCAGCACGAGGGACACCCCGGTTCCGTGCACAGCTCAAGCAATAGTATCAAAATACCTCCCGGGGTCAATAGCTATGAACCAAGTCACGACGCTACCCGACAACCAGATGAAGACACCCTTCTTGATGACAGCATGTGTAGTAGCGAGGCAGGTTTAAGCGAGGATGATTTCGGTGCATCGTTGAGGACTCCTCATCGTTCCCCACAAGCTATGCCACCCGGTCCATATTCTTCCGTCGATAGCTTGACTAGTGCACTCACAACCACCGATAACGCATCCTCTTTGCGGACGAAGACGTCATCGGATTCTTTGAGCTCTGGATCTTCGTCTTTAGCTGGCCGAAAGCGCACTCATGGAGCTTTCCAAGGAAAAGTACGGAATGCTTTCCCGACATATCAATCCCGAAATGCCACCTTGCGCGGAAGACCTACTCCACCTTCCGTACTCCATGATCCTCTGCAGTCAAGCCCAAGTGAAGGCGAAGATGAAAGTGAACTCGGCGACGACGATGGTAGCACTAAGGCAAAGAGGCAAAGAGTGTTGGACCCCTTAAAGCGTAAATCCACCGTGCGCCCCGTTGTAAGGGGGATGGGCAATGCACGCAAAACGTTGCCGTCGAGAAGTGCTATAGCGCGCGGTCGCGCTGTTGCAACTGCGTCCCAAGCGACACTCCGAAGTAGGGCAGGATCCGTTACGACAAATAACTCGACTATCAAGGGAAGGAAGCCGACACTTGTGTCCCGTCAAGTTATGCGCGGTGGGCCACAGGGAGTCATTAAAAGCTCTAGCACTTCCTCTTCTCAGTCTGGAACTTTGAAAGGAAGGGTATCTTAGCTGAATAGAACTATTTACCGCGCATTCCAGGAGATTCACTGTACATTAGTCGCATCACTGCTATCGGATTGCATATAGTGACCACAGCAGGCGATGGGGTCACTTTTTCTGTGACTAAGTATGAGGTTGCTGTGGTGGAAGTTCGGATGTTTGGAAACGCCACTGAGCTGCCCCCGCAACAGGATACAGGCCTGCGACGCCGTCATGACCTGTGTTTTCATCGGTGTACTAATGACCGATCGCGAAGGATGACAACAACCCTGCAGGCTGCGGCGCGATTCATCCGGGTTTCCAGAAATCTACGAAATGCCTCACCTTTACCTCGTTGCATATGGCCTGGCGCGGTACCCGGTATGTGGCCATTGAAGGCGGTTCTGCACAGTGAACCGAACAGTCACCGACGTTTGTGTGAGCTCTAAAGGTGCCAATTTTCACGACTTCGCCACTGCCACAGAGCGCGAGGTTCCCTCGAGGCTTACTCCGCATACAGTGATACACCCAAGATTCTCAGCATGTATTTTCCTGCATTCGCGCAGCAGAGTACCGATTTTTTTGGGGGCGCCCACAAACCTGGCAGAGCATGCCATTTTTGCCTGGCCAGAGGGTGAGTAGTCCTACTGCACTCGTCTTTGTACAGCAGCATTCAAGTTCGTCATAAAGGATTTTACCCGACCTGGCACTGCAATGACGCAGATTCACTTCTCTACTATTACCGAGTCCAGGGCAGCGCATGACTGTGTCATCGATAGCCACGTTTTCTTAATGTCAAGGCAAGTCCTAATGACAATATGCAGATGAAAATAGCACAGACAGGCCCACGCCGAGGCTGTTCATCCCCGGTAGCAGCCAACACGTTGTACTACCGGGCTTCCCTTTATAATCTCTTGCAGATGACTGTCCTTCCTGTTGACCGAAGGGACATAGCACGACTTTCTAGCCTATCGCACTTCTATCACCTTCATGATCTATGGGAGAGTAATTGGAAATGAGCTACGGGACATCCCGCCGGAGTGTGTAAGTCATTGGTGAACTAGGTTTCACTAGTAGACTAACATTAACTCCAAGCTCCCGGTATGGGGACAACGATGGTCAGGTTATCGTGCTCCTCATGGTCCTAGCCCCTTCTCCACACGCGTATTCAGTGTCGATCGGATGTCTGAAGTAGGACCTGCGCTGACTTCACCCACCCAATTCGAAATGACGCTCACGGATGAAGACGAGGGAGAGGATACGAGTTCTGAGTCAAGCCGACTTTATAGCCTTTTCTCTTCATCTCCATTAGCCTTCCAAGCGGGTGCGACTGAGCTAACATCTCGGCCCAAGACACCCACGCCTCGATCTGTGCATCCCTTGTCAAATCACCCTCACGGTAGTCCCCAGATGCTACACCGGAGCACCGGACATCTGCCACCACCGAGTTCGACATGCTTTAATACAACGTTACTTCCAAGGCGGCAAGCTGAGCAATCTGGCATACAATATCATGCATCGAAACCTCTGTTGCATACTCCTCCCCTTCACTATAGAATCCCGCTTCAGGGTGGTCTCGGATCGTTTGAGACTAACCTTAGTCTCTGGGATATGGATCGCACTTCGACCAGCATTCAGCCCCGAACTGGCCCTTCCCATGCTAGCCTCGTCCCGAGTGGACAGCCACAGTATACCATGCCCCCGCATTCGGTTCCTGAGTGGCAGTTTGCCAACGTTCATACCGAGTCGTCGGCGTATCCTTTCCAGCCTAACCCCTTGTCGCACCCTGACAGTGGCTATCTCTTCCAGCCATTCCCGGATGATGACCAAACCGGGTTTATCCCAACGACGCCGCCATCTTCCTCCCATTGTTTTACAACGCCTTTGCTCCAACACAATGTTGGGATCGATTCATGTTGGAATCACGAGTCAGGCACAACTAGGATTTCTGATATCACGCACCCCCGAAATCATATGACGGCACAATGGCCATCAGGGTCGGTTCTCCCAGGTACCTTACAGAATTCTGGGTCGTCACCCGGTCCCATTCGGGTGTCCTATCATTTGGTTTCAGATCACGAAAACGCTTCTCATCCCACGGATTTGCTTGATACCTTCCCCCGTGCTGAGGGCTGTGCGCTATTGTCGCTTGACAAACCTGGAGATGACCAGTTTACCAGATGACAACATTCATCCAATCCTCTACGGGAGATATGTACACACTCTTTTGCACATATCTTTTCTGGACGCCCAAGTCACAATGATACCTTCTTCATGTACCGTACCTTTTCTTTTCTCCGAGGGACTTCCGAACAATTCCATACCTTACACAGTTTGAGGGCATACTAGTTCAGCAGATGATGGAATATGCGATACGTCGTGAATCCACACATGCGCGATATTGTCATAGTAGCACCGATATATTAGGAGAAATTACAATCAAGACAACAAATATTGTGGCTGCGGAAAACGTTAGTCTCCCCAAACTAGACTTTCGAGATCAGAAGGCCCACAGTCGTTCTGATCCGATCTTACGAAGGGAGAACGTCGGGCTTGGAGGTTCCTGATATTCGGAGCAAATTAAACATGTCACCCAAAGCATTGCAAGGCTGCAGGTCGACACCTATGCTACTCGTAGCTATGCTAATGTTCCCTGCAACAAAAACCCGTGGTCTCCGAGTCCAATTCCTGTCGCTTAACAACCATCGAATTGGGATCCAGCCAATCAGACACTCCTGCGGGTTTGCGCTGACCGTGATCGATTGATGAACCATACCATGCACACCACTGAGCGTAATTACTGCATGCCCCTAAGTTCCCTTTTATAAAGCTTTAATGAAGTCAGTGCCAAGAAGGTCCCAGCTTCACTTTTTCGTTTCGTGAAGACGTATTCACCGACGATGTTGTCACACATACACTCCTCAGAACGACAGCACAGCGCAAACCCCGATACCCCCCCTCCTGAATATTCGGTGCAAGTTGTACCCGCCCAGCAGGGCCCACTGCCATCCCAACCATCCCAACACTCGTTGGAACAATCCCTGTTCAGCTCAAGTTCCGCCGGCCCACCGTCATCTTTTGGGCCCACTCCGCTTACTATGCAGTCTCAAACCCTTGGATTGTTGCCGTACTATGATCCACATTCACCGTACTCCATTGAGGCAGCAATGTTGAGGGCTAGGTGGAGATTTATCGGAGCGACCTTTTGGGCCATTGGCTTGATTGCCTGTTTGTTTTTGCTCGGGGCATTGAGAGGGCTACAAGTATTACGAACTTGAACGGTCCTGTCGACGGCACGTAGAGGGTTGGAGCGTGCATAGGTGAGCGTTTGTTGGAAAATGAGACCAAATTCTGAAACATCTAATCGTTGTTCAGGACACCTTTTATGTCTTCGTTCCGTTTGTAATGTGCTCTTAGCAAGCACTCTATACCCTTTGCATATCCATCGTACTAGTCTTGTATAATGTCTGCTTGTTTTCGATACCGTACTACAGTGCTGTTGTGCCTTACTTGTAGTTATCTCACTTATTACTAGTATCTTGGATCGTTTGTCGGGCCTCCCAGTTCAAACGCATGGGTAGTAATACTAAATACTGTAAAATTTATCCGCAAAATTTATCAATCGCAGCTGTGTTACCTGGACCTGGTTGCCGACCTGCGGCGCTGTTCAATCTGGTAAGGGACTGGCGCGCGAGTGTAGTACCCTCAAGCAGCGTGTTGACCGAAGCGATCCCGGTCCTGCGGAGTAGAGTCGAAAGCAGGTGCTTGTTTATCTCCACTGTGTGCCCTAGTCCTGCAGGTACTCATTCGATTACCATACTTGAAGCTTGAAAGACCATGCAGGTAACCTCCTTACGTCCTTCCGCATCCAGAGTGAATCATAGATCTCATCTCGAATATAGCGAGGACAAGCCGTATGCGGAGGGCAATTATGGTGGCACTATGACTCGCTGTTGCCGCGGTGTGACAACTCCCTGGATCTGTGTTTGTCATGAAACCGTCATAGTGGACGGGGTAGGCTAACATTTGGTGGAATGCAGAGGAATGGAAATATCCTATCGGCCCTAGGTTTCGCGATCGCTTTCCTTATGTAAAATGGAACGCGTGAGGAGTTTTCATGTGCCCATGCCGAGTACAAAGCATGAGGCTGATATTATACCAGACCTTTCCACCGTCCACTTCGCCGCAGAGCCCAGAAGATGGGTGTTTCGGACGCACGCGGACTCGATGGCTATACGTTACATGACAAAGTTGCTCCAGGCGAATTTGAACTTTGGTCTTAAAGGCACCCTTCGGCTCAGAGGTGCAGCACCCCAGGTTTACAACCATCGTCCTGAGGCTGACTTCTGGGTGCCTGTGAGTGTGGTGAGCAATGCCATTGCTAAGCCTTGAGATAAGTCGACAGGACCGTGCGGGAGGATGATCCAATACCAATACCGGCGCACTTGTGTAGAGATGCTGGTGGGTGAGATGTCTGCGCAAACTGGGGAGAGTTGAAGGATTGGGTGACGTATAGCTGCTAGCCTGGCTCACTGATCCAAAAAAAACTACACCCAAGTTCTGACAAATACATATTGTTGCTTTAAGGTTTTGACTTGGTGCACGTTTGAATCACTACGCTATAGTTCCTGATCACGAGGCAGGGAGGGGTTATGCATCTGTTGTGCTGGCAGGAATCGGGAATCCCGCCAGAGCTAGACAAACGTGAAACCGGCGCGGGTAAAGGACAATACGGCCAGTCGAGTGATGTGACCTCGGCCAGTCTATCGAAAACGCAGGCACGAAGAAGCGAGATATTTTGTCGTCACCAAATTGACGACTTGGGGGGTCTCCAGACCACCCATCTTGTTGTAGGCTGGATCCTTCGCTTTTCATCTCAGGTCCACAGCGCGCTCGACACTCTTTTCCACTCCAACAACCATCCACTTCACTCGACACGACATCGCAGACCCCATAGAGCACCACGCCAACCTCGAATGCACCCTTGAACACGTTCAAGCTCTCCATTGAATGCAATGGACTGTTACTGTGAACAATGAAGGGTTCGAGCGTGGGAATGCCTTAAGGTTAGGGTCCGTGCGTGGGAAGCAGCGTGACTGGTGTGACCCAAATATTCGCGTTTGTTGAATTTTTTTGGGTCAATTCTGTGTCGGCCCCGCGCGCTTCCTTTGCTCCTTCACACTTTGACAACTCGATCGCCGTCGACAGCCACAGCGAACAAACACCCGTCGCCGTCGTGTCGCACGTCTAGCTTACCTCTCCTCGTCGTGCGCCTTGCCCTTTGGTGTCGCCCATCGCCGTCTATCCAGTGTCAATCAACCTTCTATTTATCCAATCCCACGCGTCGTGCACGCTCCCGTTGCCCAACACCTTCTTAACATCGTCGTCGTCGTGTAGCGCTTCCATTCCGTCAAACAGCATTCTAAACTCGCACACCATCTTCATTCCCTCCTTGTCTCTTCATTGTATCCATATCAGCAGTCCTCGTATTTGCGCTACCTTCCACCACACTCCCACTGTCCGCGTTGGTCTCTCCGACTGTTGATGTTCAATTACTAGTCTATCACATAGCTTCAACCACTTGTAATTTTTCTCCAGATATCTCACTTTCTCCACCCTGGCGCCCTCAGCTCCCATCTTGTCGACTCCTCGGTTACGGCCTCTCGAAGAAGACCTCATCAATCGCTCTCTGTTGGACTCACTTGACGCTCAAGGTGACGCAGAGCCTCTTCGCTTCCCCTTTCAGCAGTCGTTTGCCATGTCGCAGTCCACTTCTAACCCTAATTCGGGTGCTACTTCTCCCGAGACTCAATTCCGTCTTCCATCTGGCCGCTCCGATTCTCCGTCCAATGTCGATTATAACAGCAATCATACCCATAACGACATCCTGCACCGCTCTTCCCAGATGCCCCAAAACATTGACGGTCATCAACATTCAATCTCAGAGTCTGTGTTTGCGCAGGGCGGGGGTCTCTCGGTGTACAATAATAACAATAATCTCCACTTGTCGGACTATCTCTCCGAGTCAGAAAGTCTCTCCCTGAAGCTGCCGCCTCAAGGGACCAAGTCACCTGGCGATTTCGGAGCAGGCCCTTTCAGATCGTCGTTCAGCGCCTATAATGGAATCAACGGCACGCACACCCCCCATTCCAGTTCGGGTAATCCACCTCCCACTTCCTTCCGCATGCGACAAGTCACCACCTCCTCAGCTACCTCTCAATCATTTGCGAGTGCTTCCGAAAGCTTTGCCAATCATCCGTTGGGTATCCAGCACCAGCTCTCCCAACAGTCTCAGCAAGGGTCTTCTGTATCTTCTGGGTTTGAGTCGCGAGGGATCGACTTTGGGAGTAGCCCTCCTTTGGCCGGCAAGATATCCCAGCAATTTGCCCTAGACCCATTTTTGCAGTCGCACACGGCGAAAACGCAAATGCACGACTCCTTCCACCCACTATCCCATAGTAACTCCGCCGGTCAGGTACCCTACTTGAATGGTATACACCTTCAGAGCCAGACGCCATACGGCCCTCATCTCCAGAGCAGTGGAACAGTTGGTGGTGCCGCAGGCACTACTCGAAGTCTGGGTACCTCTGGTCAGTTGAATGCGACTGTCGAACCCCAAAGTGCGAGTAGTCAACAGGAAGAAATATCCACAATTTTTGTAGTTGGCTTCCCAGACGACATGCAGGTTTGTTCATCCGGTCTGGCTTTCTGATTTGTATCTTTACTCATGTTCACCGTTAGGAACGGGAGTTTCAAAACATGTTTACGTTCTCCTCTGGCTTCGAGGCCGCGACGCTCAAGATCCCCAACAAGGAGTATACCGCTTATGGGTCTTCAGGTGGCACTCCTTCTGGGCTTCCCTTGCGCGGCAGCTCCTCATATTCTTCATACTTTAACCCAGGCCCGAATGACCCGTATAACATCGTCACCGTCAACCAAGGGGGTGTAGTCGTCGATAATGGGCGGGACGGTCCAACCACTTCCTGGCCACCGCTGCCGGTTCCACTTAACGATGAGCCAAGTCATTTTCAAGGCCCGGGTGGTCAGCCTCCTCGCAAGCAGATAATCGGCTTTGCCAAGTTCCGCACTCGGCAGGAAGCCCTGGAAGCAAGAGATATGCTCCAGGGTCGTCGAGTTGACATCGAGAAAGGGGCTGTCCTAAAAGCAGAAATGGCGAAGAAAAACCTCCACACGAAGCGCGGCGTTGGTATTGGCAGCATCTCAAGCGGTGGCAGTGTATCACTGGGCAGTAACTTGAACACTTTTGCTGGGTTAAATGGTGGTGTTGGGGGCCTCGGTACATTGGGAGGTCTCGGTGTCACACCTGACACGCTTGCTGGTCTTGCCGCTGGTCTCAGTCTCAACTCCAATGTGAACATGAACGCTCTCACGTCGCTGAGTGGAGGTGATACCTTGGCTGCACGTGAAAGGGACTTTAATGCGCTGAGCGCAATGGGCTATAACAACATCGGCAGCGGATGGCGGGAAGGCAGACTTGGGGACAGTAGTGAGGATGAACGGGAAAGAGATCGGGAGAGGAGACGGGAGGCGCTTGTGGGCCTTAACCTCGGGATGGGCATTAGTGGTCGTGGGGCGCGAGAACGTGCCCTTGCCGACGAAGAAGAACGGGAAAGGTTTAGACGGAAGGATTTCAAAGCTGTTCACAGTGAAGCAGTGCGAATGCTGTCGGGGAATTCTGCTGTTTACGATGCCTTCCATCCGACTTCGGCTCTCTCCAGGAACGTACAAGCTAGCATTCTCTCACCATCTGGCAACTCTTCTGGTGATGGCGCGAGTTCGGGACCCAACTCCATGCTAGGAAATGGCTTTGGTGGGATCATTGCTCAGACTTCCAGTAGAGACGAGAGTGGGCCGCGTGAAGCGGTTGGCCCTTGGGATCAGCCCTCCCCCCGCGAGCGTGATTCCACATACTCTGCTCTTACATCGTTTTATGGAACTCGCAAAGCTTCGGTCGTTCCTAGGCCTCCTTCACCCCAGGATACTTCACCTCCTAAACCCAATATACCGTTTTCGCCTTCTTTAAACGACGAAGATGGTATGCTTCCTTCTCACCGATCGGGAATCTTGCGCTCGACACAAGCCTTTGCTTCTGCTGCTGATGAGCCAGTGGTTAGTCGTCCGCCTGCACCACCTTCGAGCTCTACGTCAAGCACGGGTGGTCTTGACGACGGTGGACCTGTATCACTCACCGTTAGTACCAGGGGGCAAGTCAGCACCGGGAATACTTCACCGCAGCTACCATCGCCTGCTTCGCATGCGAGCTCGGCGGCCAGCTCTTCCGTGGGTGGTCATGCCACCAGTTCTTCGAGTGGCGGAGTACCAAATACTGTTGGTAGCATTGCCCCTAGGAACGCTCTCGTCGACCAAAACCCTCCGATCAACACCCTCTACGTCGGAAATCTTCCCACCAGTCCTGTTGGCGCAGGCTATCCTGCAAATTATCTTGAGGATAGTCTTAGGGAGCTTTTCTCTCGACGCCCTGGGTATCGGAAGCTCTGCTTTAGGCAGAAGAGCAATGGACCGATGTGCTTTGTTGAGGTACCTTTTCATTATTCACTTGTTTTGGATACTCATAACCTGCGGTTTTCAGTTCGAGGATGTCCACTATGCTACGAAAGCTTTGAATGAGCTTTACGGGAATTCTCTCGGAGGCTTAGTCAAAAATGGTGGGATCCGGTTGTCGTACAGCAAGAACCCCTTGGGTGTGCGCACTGCAACCACTGCAGGCACTGGCTCGTCGTTGCAACAACAGAGCACTCACTCCGGTGTCGCTTCTCCCTTCCCGGCGGAGGCGTTTCAGTACCGCCAAGGTTCTGACGGCGATTCCGGTATCATAAACATCAGGCGCGACAATTCAATTGCAACCTCACCACCACCTGCTGCCTTTGGAGGATACGCACGCTCACCACCTCCGCCGAGGTTTGTCTCCCCGCCACCATCTTCCGCTAGCTTTAATATGGTATCTTCTTCTCCGACAAACGGAACCACTCTTTCCCGTGGGTCCCATGCATTTGGCATTTCTCCCAGCGGCACTGGAGGGGGCTTTTCTCCCTTTGGACTACCACTGTCGTCCCCTCTTGATCAGTCGAGCACTCTCCCACCTTCGCATTCTATGATACCCGATCACCCGAGCTCAGATGTTCCCTTGGCTCATGGTCACACCCAGCATTTCCCGCATCGGGCTTTGTCGCCTTCATCTTCCACTGTAGAGGCCACCAGGGCCGGTTAACGGGCTGAATTATTAAAGTCGCTCAATATTTTCCAACAAGCATGAAGCATCTACAGCAAACCATCTGCGCATTCTATATATATCTGTACTTACTACCTCCACCATGACATGTTTGACATCCCAATCCTCATTCTCCATTCATCTTTCATTCTTTTTTCGAATCGCATTCACTTTGCAGATGACCATTTCATATTATTTACTTTCCGTTGTCTCTCGCGTCCGCAATCCTTAATCGCACTCCCCATCCCATGTCTTTTTCTGTGTTTCGTTTCGCTTAGTTTTGTGATCGTGCTCACTTCAATCTATTGCTCATGCGATGACTATATTACTTTACCACAACTTTTTCGTTGTCTTTGAAGTCCATATACAAGTTCTTTACCTCTTCTTGACCTCGTGCGACTTCTGTCATGCCACGATTGTCTTTTTTCTTCCCCCCCCCCAACATGTCGCTAAGTCCTTGGTTTTGAGGTTGCCGGACGTGTTTGCCTCACGTCCGTATGTTTTCAGTCACCCCGAATATGCAACCTTTGATGTATACTAGTTTCCTAAGTCATTTTCGCTTTCATGGAATGAAAGGACATTAAGATGTTTATCTGACAAATTCCGCAGGTCTGAATCAAGTGCCAAGGTAAATGACGCGTTTGTATGAGTGTGTACATGCCATGTACAATACAAGCTGTGGTTTATTCTGCACCTGCGAAGGCAGCCGCAAGGCAACGTGACGGAATCCGAGGTTTGAGATGGCCAAAGCTTGCTGTAGGCGGCATAGCTGTCTCCGGTCTGAACCCCGTCAGTGTCACCATCTGGACTTACCGCCCAGCGCTCTCGGTCCACTCCTGACTCCCCATCTGAACAAGTCGCGAACACGCACGAGCAAACGCAAAGATTTCTTCTTCACCCGTAAACATGGAGCTTGCACCGACAACTTCGGGGGGAAGACCCTGTATACATCATGCATACATAAGCAGAGGGCGAACGTCGGTCAGTAACTGCCCACTGTTGGTTGGACAGAGAAGAGGATGAGAGAGGGACTCACGAGATCATCCATGACGCTTCGCATGTGATCGGAGATCTCGCCATTGGCAGAGTCGTCTGAAAAGATTTGGTAGATGGGAACTTCGGAGGAGATGAAGAGTTTCGTCTGCGAAGGATAGGTGAGCGTGAGCGTACAGTGGAATGGGATGAGATAGGAACAAGGGAATGGCGTACCTTGGACTCGTAGCAAGCGTCGACAAAGGTGATGAACCGCCGTGCCTAGCGTGCAAAAACAAGGTAGTTCAAGGTCCGGCCACACACAGATACACCCCCCAAGAAACACGTACGACGTCCTTTCTAGAAACACCCATCTTCTTCACGTCAGCAACAAACACGGTCCCAAACGTGTTGGTGATCTCCAAGTAATCAGCCGCGCTGAGTGGTCTGTCACAGAGTTCGGCAAACGTGAACCTGGCGACACGGGAGGTGGAGAGGGGAATGTGCAAGGTACGACCAAAGGTGGATAGAGGGCGGTTAGCGATGACAGGGTCGGGGTTGATGGCGGACAAGAAAGGGGGGGAGGTGAGCGAATTAAAAACCTTGTTGATTTCTGCTTCGTTCTCTGGTGTGAGGGGGTGGTAGTAGACGTGCGAGAGTGCACGGGGTATACGTCTATAGTCTGTAGGATGGGCGTCAGTATTTGATAGAGGAAAGTGGGTGGAGGGACGGACCTGTTCCAGAGTCAAGATCAATGACTTGGAAATGTGTCTTGAGAAGGTCTATGGCAGGTATGAAACTGGAACGCTGAATGCCGTTCTTGTATAGCTCATCAGGATGTCGACTGGGAATGCATAAGAGGAGGGACGACGGAGAGGCGAATTAGAGACTAACTTGCTGGTAATGACACAAAGGACGCCATGTTTCACGAGTCCCTCGAGGAGTCTCCTAAGGATCATGGCATCTGCAATGTCCGTGACCTGGAACTCATCAAAGCAGAGAACATAGGCCTCTCTGGCGAGATCTCGCGCGACGGGGGCAATTGGGTCACCTCCATCGCCGCCGCCGACGCTGGTGCCGCCTCCGCCGCCGATGAGGCCCATGGCAAGTTTGGCGGCATGCACACGTCTGTGTACGTCAATCATGAAGGCGTGAAAGTGAACGCGACGTTTGCGGGTGATGGAGGGGGGAAGGGCGTCAAAGAAGAGGTCCATGAGCATGGTCTTGCCGGTACCGACGTCGCCGTAAAGATAGAGTCCCTTGAGTCCATTTGGTGATGCGGATTCTGGTTCTGGTTGTTTGCGGGCAAAGAGGCGGGAAAAGAGAGAGGAGGCGGCGAGGAGTGTGGAGGGGGGAACGGGTGGGGGTGTGTAGGCGAAGAGTTGTGTGTAGAAGGACTGCAAATGGTGGATGATGCGACGCTGGTGGGGATCTGGACGGAGTGTGCGCGCGGTGACGAGCGAGTCGTACCGCTGCAGGGGCGAGTGAGATGCAGAGAGACGTGCAGCGGCGGGGAGGACGGACTCGGACACGGTCGCAACGGTGGACTGTCCCGCGATGCGAACATGGACGGGCTGCATGCGGAGTCGCGATGCATGCTGGAGTGCTCGGAGAACAGTCCTTGTGCTCAACGTCGTCCTCATCCTCGTCCTCGTCCTCGTGGTGGTGGTGGTGGTCACCGGTGGTGGTTGTCCCAGTTGACTCCCACATGCGGTCGGCCGCTCCCGATCCGACTTTGCCATGGACGACTACCTGCTCCTCCTCCTCGCCGACTCGAATCTCCCTACTGGCTCGTTCGTCGCCTCCTCCGGTCTCGAGTCCTACAATACACACGGATTCATCGCACCCCCGCACAGCGCCGCCCTCCTCGGCTTCATCCACGACAGCCTCCACTCGTATGCGCACAGCGCACTCCCCGTCGTCTCGGATGCCCATCGCATCGTAGCGCCCCTCTCAACTACCCCCGCAGAACCTGTCCGCGACCCTCTCGCCGTGCTCATGGCCCTCGATGCGTTCTACGAGTCCATCACGCTCAACCACATCGCTCGGCGTGCTTCTACCTCTCAAGGTGTTGCCCTCCTCACTCTATACTCCAAGGCCTTTGCACCACCACACTCGTCCCCCGACACACACCCAGTCGCCTCTCTTGTCGATCACCTCAAGCTCGCCGTACGGCGCGGTGACACACATGGCCACCTTCCGGTCTGTTGGGGCGTCCTCACAGGCGCGCTCCACCTCTCACTCGGTGTGTGTCTCGCTCTGTCTGATCATCTCTTCTTACCCATTTTCCCAGATCGTGCCCAGCACCTTGCACTCTTTCTCCATGCCCGCTCCCTCCTCTCGGCTGCAGTGCGTATGAACACCATCGGTCCCTACCTTGCCCAGCAACTCTTGCTGCGCGACGTACGCCCTATCGTTGACGCTTGCGTCACTCAGTGCAGCGCCATCTCAACCGCGATCTTCATTGATAGCAATCGCGAGGACGCCGACGAATTGCCCCTGAATGGACCTGCCAACACTTGGCCATTAGGTGAAATCCTCGCTATGAGACACGATTTACAACACTCGAGGATATTCAATAGCTAATGATGTGTGCGACGTCCGCTGCGCCGTATTTTACATTGTTGAAACTCACTCATGTCCCACCAGCCAATGCCAACCTTGCCGCAATTTCAGCCTGTCCTCTCACCAAGTTTGCCAAGTACGACACCATGACGCTATCTTGCAGCGCCGTTGCCCAGCCACCTTGTTCGTCGGGTGCTGCGCCGAGCATGTTCCACAAGTACTTTCCAAGTGCAGAATCTGGCGGAATTTCTCCGCGAAGGATAGCTTGGACGTGTGCAAGCACGCGGTCGAGTGCATCGGAGGTGCTCACAAGGGTAGTATGTAGAGCAGGGAGAGGCGATGTAGGGAGGAGAGTGCTGGATGGTGTGGAAGAGGAGAGAAGATCGACTGCGATGACGTGAATCAGTGGTAGACGAGGGACGGGCACAACTCACGTCCTGAGCGTTCAGACTCGTGGAATTTTAGCTCGCAGGGGATGGGTACGAATACGCAATTCTCTGCTTTTGGATACACACCTACTGGAGAGCTGCACGGTGCCGGATGGGTTAATGGACGATGGAATGTGGACGATCGGCTGACCTGACGTATGCCCTCACACCTGCGCCAACGGCTTCCTCTGTCCCGGTATCGAGTGCGACATGCACGGCGGGGAAGGGTGCGGTCTCATGCTCGTAAAAGTTTTGAATGAGGGCGGAAAAGGTGCCCAAGCCGGCCTGGCCACCCTCGCTGCTTCCGGTAGCATACCAGCCGACGATGCTGAGACCCTCCCTGCCCTGGGGACCTACACCGACGCCTGCGCTGGCTGTCCCGGAGGGTGCGATAGACTCGCCACGGCCCTTGAGGAACATTTCGTACATGGCTCGGTGGTAATCGCCATCGACGGCGACCTGTTCTTCTGTCTCTGAATGAAGGACGGCGAATGCATGGGTAACGTTGACGACGGTAGGGGTGGACGCGATGGACGCGGAGGCGGGTGTGCGTGTGCGTGTGCCGAGGAGAGTGCCGATGACGCGATGTTGTGCGTCTGTGCGACGGAGGTAGTGGTCGAGGATGGAGAGGAGCGCGGTCGGGTGGATCGTCAGCGATGTCGGGCGGTGGCTTTTTGTGTGTGTGAGGGACGTTGTAGACGGTGACAACGATGACTTACGGGTTGACATCGGCGAGTGTATGCGTGAAAATCGCAGACGAGGACGGGCCCAGCGGCATCGTCGCGTCGAGTGATAGAAAACCGAGAGCGGAGTTGCAATTATCCCTCATTTTTCTACTGTCATGCCTTCCGAAGACACAAAGGTCCGTTCTTTCTTGCCATCCTCACTCCGCCAGCACTCAACGAATCCACACAGGAACGCATCCTCAGAGTCGTTGAATTAGGTCGTGTACGTTGCCCTTTGTGTTCCACTGCCAACCCTGCTCACGGACGGACAGACCGTATTGCACTACGGCTGGATACCAATGATCATATACATTGGCTACACCAGCAGCTCGCCTCGGCCCATGTTCATCAAGTACGTCTCCCTTTTCTCTTCCGGGATTGCGCTCATCCTTCGAATAGACTCATAAGT
This sequence comes from Boletus smithii, assembly GCA_038092715.1. Taxonomy (NCBI): domain Eukaryota; kingdom Fungi; phylum Basidiomycota; class Agaricomycetes; order Boletales; family Boletaceae; genus Boletus; species Boletus smithii. Next base: position 34,596 of record JBBPQT010000015.1, on the reverse strand, counting down.
CCACTTGCCTGAGTGTTGGCCTGCCTAGACTATATGCACACGTGTATTTCATAATCCTCACAAAATGCATTCATTCCTCACTCCGCTCTTTTGTTGCGTGAACTGACAGTAGTCCAGCCAAGTGTGGTGAGTATTTCCCCCCTTCCCTTGCGCAACGATTCAACCACCGTGGTGGTCCCTCTCAGCGTTCCCTCTGGGTTGCGCTGTGATCCGGACCCTGAATGACCCCCGTTGTGTAACCACCCTAGGTTTGGTTGGAATGGGGTGTTCTGTCGACAATCAAGGCCAGATATGAGCATCATCCTTTCCCCTTCTCGTTCGTTCCGTGTCCTTCATGCTAAACAAATTTTATTCTCCAGGTCTACAATACTACCTTGATTAAACGGATTTGATGCTAGTACTCGTATAGCACATCCCCACTATAGATACACTCTCCGCAATTCAGATGCCCCCGTAATCCGCTGGCACATCGGACAGAGCTTCGTTGTACCAAGACACCTCAGCCAACATGTTGCACAGCACGTGTGCCAACATCCTGTCGACACCGTGGGGTCAACATACAGCGACAGACAGATCCGACAAGTCGCTGGTGCAGGCTATCCAAGAGAAATATGAGCAATGGTTGTCACCAAGGGGGGAAGACGTACAGTGGCGTTCAGTTTTGCTTCCAGAGCTACTATGAGCGCGAGGTTGTCCCCTCGTGAACGCGCGGTCAGGATGGCCAAGTCTAATTTGTCCATGTCTTCATCTGAGCCCTGGGACCGTGACGGCGAGCTAACATCCGTCGGGGTGGTACCCTCAATTTGTCGGTCGTGATTCGATCGTCGGCCAACGTTTTCAACTCTATCCACGTCCACGTCTGCCTCCAATCCTACCTTCAGGACATCTGCCTCTCCAAATTGTGCGTCCCCGAACACGGCATCATCTGTTCCGTCAATATCAATGTCATCTTCCGTATCCGTCGTCGAGGGGCGAATATGTATTCCTGTCCCTCTCAAACTTGCATTCGTGATGACCCGGGTACGAACGCTCCCTTCCCCCACTGCGTCCCAACCCGTATCGACATCTATGTCCACGGCTACATCTGCATCCTCGTTCCCGCGTACAAGCCCGTTTGATCGTTCGCGCTCCCGCTCGACGTGGGCACGTCGACTCTCATATGCAAGACACGCGTCGACATGTGCCTCTACGACGTCTCTATCACCACGGATGGGTTGCGAACACACGGGACAAGTGATCCCTCCAGTCTCTCCTTCTGGGCCGACATCACCTGTAGTGTGCCGTGCAAGCCAAATTGCCTCCTCCTTGGCGAGCTCCTTGAGCCGTGCATGTCTTGCCTTTCGACGGCGCGTAATGTATCCGATCGCCTGGTCTATTGCGGTAGGGGTGGTGGTCGTGTTTGCGAGAACGGCGATGGATGGAGTAGAGGACGACACGCGGATACGAGGCAACGGTTGGAGCGCAGTGAGAGACTGGCGTGCTTTGAGAGCTGAGCGCCGTTTATTGACACTCGGACTGTCCGTAGTAGAATAATGGGTGCTGGTTCACGCGGGGGAAAGAGAGCGGGACACATACCCCTCCTCGAGGTCGTCCACCTCTGCGAGCACCTCTGCGTCACCGATATGTTTGATGATGTCTTCGACGCGCTGCATTTCGAGCTCGGCGTGTGCTGCGATGAGACGGATGGGGATGAGCTCAGAGCAGGCGGGGCAGGGTCGGGTTTCAGCGCGCTTTGCTGTGAATATGTATGATCAGGGTAGGGTAGAAGCGTTTGGATGTGCGCACGTACGTTTCTTTACCCTGGGTTGGGGATGGTCGTCTGGTGCGAGGGAGAGCGAAGAAGAGGCTCTGGTATTGGACGCGATGGCGTCCCCCCTAGCACGCTTTTTGCCGCTGTGATATAAGAAGAAAAAAAGTCAGGACGTCGGTGACCCCTGAGGTGAGTTGCTACGAAATAAAACGCACTTTTCACGACGAGGGCGGTCCATATGGGTATGTTTCAGCGTGGAATATTTCAGGTTAGGCAGGTTGGTTCAGCGAGCAATATCAAAAGCGAGAAACGATGGATTGCGAACACCGACGTTGGATGTACCCGCATTACAGGCCCACGTGACCGAGGGATTGTGTTAACGCACGTCTCGGATGACCCAAGATTCTGCACATTGACCACTTTAGAGAGCTTGAGCCTTGACAATAAGCTTGGACTGGATGAACAACCTCACAAGCCATCCGAAACGCTGGATTTGATCTAGAGACGCCGTGAGTTCCCCCATAACGATCCGATGGCCGCGTTGCGTTTGAATAGAGGACCAACTGTTATGCGCGGCGGTCCGTGTTCGCAATGTACGTTTCTCGACGAGCCACCGGTTCTTACGGACCACAGATTCTCAACGTGCTTAGGCATCGGGGATCCCCTTCTCTGGTCCCGAATCGGCCATTGATACGCCGCCCTTCTCTGGATACTTAGTTCACCGTCGTCCTTCTCAGGAACAACTCAACAGTACTTCCGTTCCTCTTCTGCTGTTTACCCCGGACAGGTTTCCCGCTATCTCCAAGATCACTGTCATAGGGTCCATCCCCAAATACATGTCCAATTCCTGTGGTGGCTCAGCCCTTTTGCTCTCCACATATACTGTGTTGCCTCTGCAGGCCGGCACTGCTGCTACACGTGAACAATGTGGCCCGGGGGGTGAGATATGAACTCGGCGAGCCGTGCCACAAGTATCTGCCGGATGCATGGCGCACACGAGTCGAGTTCTGGAACGGGGAACCTGTCGCAGGGTGGATCGGGTTACAGTAAAGCCACGTGGAGTACCCAAACCAACTGTGGCGTGGTCGGTAGCTCCTGGATTCGCGTTTAGGATTGAGTGGAACTGATCGTTCCTGACCCCGATAGGGTACAACGATGAACCAACATTGTTGGATTTGCGACAATTCCACGTTCACGTCCGATGAATCGGGGGATTGCAAAATAGGGATGAATATCACCGGGCGAGGTAACCTCTTCCTTAACAATCCTCTCTTCATCGACTGATCCTCTTCAAGAGGAGAATTTCAGCACCGCCGACGTTGTCGGGATCGCCGAGGACTTGGTCAGAGGCATACATACAATCTTCGACAATCAGGGCAGGTGCTCTCCGCTTGCTCTCTGGGGCGGTCTGAGGATTACATATTTTGCAAGCTTGAAGAGAGTGGCTTGAAGAGGGCAGTGGCGGCTGTCGAGGAGGCAGATGGTGTGTTCTTTTTCTTGATGCTGCTTGTTCTCTACCGGGAATTGACTTGGCGGTCTGAAAGTGGCAATCGCGGGTTAATTCGACGAGTACGTTCATTTCTCAGCTGTTTGTATTCGACTGGTTGACTTGAGATTTGTCAGGTGGGAGAGCACGGGATACGGTTGGCCGGATCTGGAGTGAGCCCTGCAACACTTTCGCTGCGAATCCAAAATACGATCGTCGTCAATCAGTCAAGCACACCAGTCCAAGTATTTTATGACGGAAACGAACTGGGAACGGACTTGCTGATGAGTCTTGATTTGGTACATGGTCTTGAGAGTACGAAAGGCTTCTCTATAACGAGGTCCATCTTCCCTCCGCGTTATCCCTTTTTTTAAATTCCTCGACATCGCATGCCATGAAACACCGACGTCTGAACACAAGGCATCTTCGTCGGCTTCTGTGGCTACGAGATCCGTGACATCGCGCCGCTTTTCCCGTTCAGTTACGGACTCGCACACGACGTTTGCGTATACCGCTCCACTACAACGCCAGTCACGTGGGCAGTTTCATCAAGTCGTTTGTCGTCTTTAAACTTGAATAGAATAAAGATCTTGGAGATGCACTTAATTGCTACGATGATCGTGATAAAGTCTGAGTGGCAGAGGCGGGAACGTGTACCGTCCTCGTTAGCGTATCTTCCACAGACATCAGACGACGCGCACTCGGACAATCTTATGAGCAACCTGAATACGGTCGGGGGCTTTCGAAACTGCGTGATTTGTGTACACAAGAATTACATTGCCTGTACTTGTTTCCCCGGAGAGATGATGTGATATGTAGAGCTCAGATGCCCGACAATCCCTTTCCCTTGTTGTCCGAAACCGCCCTTCCTCTCGTAGCATTCACGCCGAAAGCTCCCGAATGGAATCCTTCGCCCGATTGTTCTTTGCCCTTTTCCAACAGTAGTTGAACAACCTCGACGTCCTTGGATGTTCTAAAGGTGTTTTCGAGTTGTTGTTTGGAAGGGCGACCCAGATACCCTTGAGAACCCTGAGACGAATAAAATATTTCGAATGCTGGAAATAGGATGATGAATGATGCCATCCAAGCCTCGAGATAGGGGTCGTAAACGTACAATCGACGACGTCTGCGAGAGGGATCGTCCTAAAGGTGCAACAAGCAATCAGTCAAAGGCACTCATAAACAAACGCACGCATTTACGTGTCTTGAAAGAGATCAAGTCAGCGATGCGTTCGATAAGCAAGTAGTCGAGTCTCACCTCCAGACTTCCATTTCTTGAACTGCAAAATCGCGCACGTCAGAGACCGCCACCGAGCATCGCGAAGCAAATTACCTCTACAGGATTGACGATGATGATGTACTCATCCGTGGATTGCGTATCCGGCTTGTACACGACTTTGGTGACGCTCTTTGGCATGGTGGAGCAAGGGTGGAGCTAGTCCAGCTGGGGTATGTTCAAATGATACAATAAGGAGAGTATGCGCGGTACAAGTCGTTGAATGCGAATACAAGTACTTGTGGTCGATGAATGATGATTGCGGCAAGAGGGATCAAAGCGACGCGCGCCTCTTTATACGCCCCCAAACACGCCAAAGTCTTGTGATGACGTCCAGCCTGTGCCTTCGGCTCAACTCGGCTTGACGTCACGCGACCTCTCATTATCGGTACAAGCGAAAGTCAAATGCATGATCATCTGGCCGGACGTATCCTCGCTCGAGTGTCAGTGGAATGAACACGATGTACCACCCCGGGGAGGCCTAGTGCTCCTTCATCCGTGCGACGTCACAGAGCAGCTACCTTTTCCCATTCTAACCCAGTTTCTTTAGGCCCTCCACTTAGACGCATCAAAGGAACGAGGGATGGCCTAAGGAGAACAAAAAGCATCCAAAACCGCCAACGATATACAGCAGGCTTACCTTCCGTGGGCACACTGGAATGGAAAAACAGTTGCCGATAGTTGCTTCACCAATCGCTCGCATTGTTCAGTATTCAAGGGGTCATTGAACATGATTGCACCTAGTGAGTTGCTGTGCGTTAGCGCACAGTGAAAATAAAGGGCACCCACCTCGACAAGCCTTTGAGTTAATCAAGTCGAGGAGTTCACGTGGACACCATCGTAGGGCCTTAAGCCATTGCGTCTCTTCATCTGAACTTCCAAAGTCATGTTGGGACGAAGGATCACGTGGTTCGAATTCCCGACTCTCCAATGCACCAATGTATCCCTTGATGAGCTCCTGCATCTCCTTACCCAATAACAGCTGTAGCTCAGTCTCAGCGGATGTTCACAACCCCCATTGTGTCTGGACGCACCTTTTCGCTCACGATTTCCGGAATGGCGCTCACAAAGACCTGAATGTAACCACCATCAAGTTGCGTTTCATAGTCTAGTCTTGACTGGGTTTCCTCAAGTCCAGAGAATCGGAAACCCCACGATTCGAACGCCTTCTGGAAATCCGAAAGCTCCGCGAGACGGGAAGCTTCACGCCTGGTAAGTAACACAGGTACCGGAGGGGACAACTGCTTCATCTCCACGCCTCCATTCCCTTCTTGATGGCTCAGAAAGCCGCGACAAATGGATTTCAAAAATCGTTCGACACGGACACGTTCATCCGCGGCGTGTTGATCAATCAGGAGGAGTGTTTTCCCATTCGCCGGAAGTTCATCTTGGCACGTTTCATCATCTTTCTCTGCACCCGAAGAATGGTGGTGATCCAAACCGACAACACACGCGATAAACTTGCAGTCCACCTGACTAATAATTTGCACCTTTCTTAAATCGTCCTTCTGGAAACGTATTTGGGACGCAGCAAAACTAGACGAGCCAGGCTGAAGATACCGGCTCGAGATCGCACGCTTTGTGAGAAAACCCGTGTGACAGTTGTGGTGAAGTTCAGAACTCCGATAATCGGTATCCTGATTCACCAATGGGGGGAGGAAGGGTATCTTTGGCTCTTGAAGCGCGAAGGCGTTGTTAGCCTTTTAATAGTCTCAGTGACGCAGTCCAGCATGCGGTGTGGGGGGAAGAAGCATACTTGTAGGGCTTCTCGCAGCCATTTGGGTACGTGGTCACCACCATTATTATTAATATCTAGTTGGGGTGGCTGCAATGTTCGCCTCTTTGAGCTAGCTTCAATTGGTCCATCCGTGTCCACGGTACAACGGGAGCTTTGAGGATAGGAGTTTCCTAGACGGTTATTAATGATGAAGGTTTCCCCGGTCGATGGATCTTTCCAGACCGGCTTCTGTGCATCAGCCACAGGCATCTCCCCCTTGTCAAGTTTTTGAATAGATTGAAGTGTACACGTGAACTGAGGCGCGTACCATATGGGCGGAGATGCTTGGCGTCCCAATCCTCTCGGACTGGTCTGAGCCTGACGGAGCGTTTAGATTAGCCGAGCTCTCTGTGACAAATTTTCGCTTCTTCCTCGGGCTGCCACCGTCGGCGATTTCGTTCCTTGTCTTATCGGGCGCAAAATTGTGGTGGACCAAGAATGATTGAATGGTTGCAGATAAGAAAGAAGTCACGACGTTTTTATTCTAGGGCGGAGGTCAACATGGCACTGAAGCGATGAGAAGCGAGCCTTGCCCACATCCAGTTCGACCGTTAATTTCGAGGGTTCCAGGCAGTTATCAATGTGCTTTACGGGGATGATCAAGTTCAGGACGTAAACCGGCTTCTTCTCTCCTTTACGGGGAGAGCGGCGGGCGGCTGGAAATTTCGATGAGATTATCTCCTATGGCGCGGAACAAGAAACAGACATGGTCGCAAGCTCGTCTCCCCTCCTTCGTCATATGCCTGCAGGACGAAAGATTTTCAACTGGTTTCCGAGTAAAGACGGCTATCGTACATGTTTCGCGAACGTGCTCGCAGCGAAGCGATTATCGATTAACCGGTGGAGGTCACAGAACGATAACGGGTGTCTATTGATATCTAGACGAGGGGTAACGTGTGACCAAATCAGGATCTGGCAGTATGTAACTTACACAAGAATTGATGTGACTGTCGAGCGGAGAAAGATGAGATAGGGGGATGATGTTCAATTACAGAATGGAAGGTTCTATGTACCTTTGTATATGCTCCAACGAGTGAGATAAACCCCTCGATTTGGAGTTGTCCGGAAGTAGCGGCTATCTCTTCCACGCACTGGGAAATGCAGGTTCCATGACGATCATGCAGGGCGGTGCGAAAACAGAAATATACTTTCCTCTGTGAATGCACGGCCATAAAAATGTCGAAACGCCGCAAGAGTGGAACGAGTCTTGATCGGGATAGGAGCGTGATGTGAATGTGAGGTACCGGAAATGGATTTACCGTTACCTTTGGTATCTTGAGGATATGTGACTTATGGGGATGATGGCTTTCTTGAGTCTTGCTCGCATCCTGAAATGAGAAGGAGATGTTTGGGAATATCAGCACATACGCCTCGAGTTCTTGCCGAATCAGTTCAGTGGTCTTGCTTGGCGTAGGGTGAGATTGACGGCGAACTGGGAGCTGTTCAATTGTTAGCACACGTGCGTTTTAGCCGAAGCTGACACACGCTGAAAAATGCATCACGGATCGATACGACTGTTCCGGGTGATTCTCTTCGCCAACGGATCGATGGGCCTATATAAAGGGACTTTCCAGCCTGGAAAAGTGTTGCCCAAAATAGGAGGAATCCTGGAGAGGAAAATACCTTGACAATGACCGACCAGCTCTCGCGAGATCTTGCCGTACGAGATGAAATCTCCATGCAAGAGAGATCCGCCATGGAAGCCAAAGCTGCGGGTGAGACATGAATGCGTTCCATGAGCTTGTTATCCTTGAAGCTTGATTTGAACTACCTTCTCCTCGGAAACCAAAGGTGGAAACCATTTCCAGTGTGGCAGGGGTGTAAGCTTTGGAAGAATCTGTAATGCGAAGGTCGACCCAGAACAACGGAAAGAATTGGGGCGAATAACTCACTGTACCGCCCACGCTCTGAATCTTGTCCTATTTTATGCAAACCATCTTTTGTGATTCCCGATCCGTTGTCCACGACCCAACAGCTCCATTCGGCACGGTCGACACCGATATCAATTTGTGAAGCTCCAGCGTCGAGAGCGTTCTGCAAGAGCTCAGATATTATTGTGGGGAGAGATGTGAGGATTTGAGTTGAACGTAGTTTTGTCCGCGTCTCTGCAGACAACTTGTTTAAAAGTGACTCGTCCGCCATGATTGTATGTTACGTCAAGTTGGGACGAAATGGACGGGGTCGGTGACAATATTCACTTTCCCGCGCGCCGGCGCGTGTTGTTTGGCGCCCACTTTAGAAGTAAACAACTACATTTGGCAATATGTCGATCGAATGTACTACATGTTCACATTCGGAAGACACCGAATCCTCTCCCTGAACCTTCCCAAGTGGAAGAACCCCAAAATCCTGGTGTACGTGTATCCCTGACTGCAAGCGCGAGCGCAAGTCCGACTACATCGCGGGTTTCTGTAGGTTCAATGATACCATCATCCCATAAACGGGCGGTGGAATAGAGCGCCGTCGATTGCGCTTCTATTTCGGCCTTCAAACTAGAGTGCTGGTTCGGATCCCTAGCAAAAGCCTCATCAAAAGCGTGCAGATATTATGAAAGAGATACAAACCTTGACACGGTTGACATCACCTGTGAGAGCTGTCCAGATCCCATAACCGACACTTTCGCATTCTAATGTATTCCTTGTCAAATTTCAGGCCAAATATAGTGCTCGTGGGGACTTACAGGCCACATCCACAGAAAACGTGGCGAATACTGAGGCTACGTTAGAGCGCGAGTTCCGGGAAGAGAATCAGACAACTCACCGCGCGTCCAGACATGCCTACACACGCAGGTATCAGTCTCGTCGGTGTCAGGAGATCTATATCGAATAGCTACCGTAGTTCCCCGCACCGAAACTACCACCGACGATGACAGTCAACTTTGGAACATCTGCACACGCCACGGCTCGAACCATCTTTGCGCCATCTTTTGCTATCCCTCCCTTTTCGGCCTTTGAACCTACCATGTAGCCTACGGCAGGATCAAAATATATGCTGTGTACCACGATGGACAAAACGTACCGGTAACGTTCACAAGGAAAAGTAGCGGTATCCTTCGTTGAGAACAAAGTTGGATGAAATGGGTAGCCTTTAACGCCGAGGGAGAGAAGAGAATGCCATTGTTGGCGACGATACCAACTTCATACCCGTGGATGTGTGCAAATCCCTGGAAAGACGTGAGACGTTAACCTCGTTATCATTTTCAAGGGAGATTCTGTTACAGTCACGATTGTGGAGCCGTATTCCTTCTTGAATTCTCTGAACCGACTACCATCCACAATTCGTGCAATAACATCTCGCATATCAAAGGTTTGTCGGAGATCAGTACCGACAATGCCGTGTAGTTCGGACGCTGGGTATAACGGGTCTTCTGGCGAAACGGAAGGCTTGATTTATCTTTAGTGTCACGACCCGAGACACTGTACCAGGTGCTCACCCCAACGGCTTGTCCACTTGCAGTGCCTAGGTCACCGACAATGCCCCGTGCGATAGCTATCGCATGCTCATCATCTCTTGCAAGATGATCGGTTACACCACTCTCGCTAGAGTGCATTTGGCCACCTCCTAATATTTCCTCGTCAACCTCTTCGCCTGTTGCCGCTTTGACCAATGGAGGACCGGCAAGAAAGATGCGCCCTTGCTCGCGAACAATAACATTCTCGTCGGCCATAGCAGGGACATAAGCACCGCCTAATATACGTAAATGCAGGGAATCAAGAAGACGAAATGTGGACTCACCGGCGACAGATATGCCATGCACCAACGCTATTTGGGGAATGCCGAGTGCAGACATTTGGGCCTAAGAGCGCGTCAAGTTTGGCCGATAGTCTCGCAATGATTTCACCGAACCATGTTATAGAAAATTCGACCAAAGTGGTCCTTGTCTGGAAATACCTGGTATTGGCAGTATTAACGCGTGTGATCATGCATTTCAAGATGTTGGACGCACATTAGCCTGATGGGGAAGAGCAGCACCCCCAGATTCCACTGCGTCTGGTTAGAGTGAAACAGAAAGCAGTAAGTGGAATCGCCTACCAACGTAAATGCAGGGTAACCCATGTTCTCGAGCTATTTCCTGAGCCCGAAGGTGTTTCTTTACCTACAGAAGATGTGTCAGGTCTCCTACTACCCTAGTATAGCGACTCTGCTCACCGTCAAGGGATAGTATGACCCTCCCTTCACAGTAGCATCGTTGACCACAACCACACATTCCTTCCCGGTCACTCGCCCAATGCCGGTGATGATCCCGGCACCAGGAATGTTTTCTCCGGGATATACGTCATGTGCGGCTAGCTGGGATAGTTCTAGGAAAGGCGTGTTTGGGTCCAGGAGTAATGACAGTCTAGACCAGCGTGAAGACGTGTTGGCGACCGGGGAGCGAGACTGACCTCTCCCTCGGTAACCTTTTGCCTTTGCTTCGCATCCGTTCCTGAGCCTTAGGACCACCACCCTCCTTTGCGTGGGCAACCTTGACTCTTATATCTGACACGAGAACATCCATGGACTGGGCCTTGTGCTGGAACTCGGGCGAGGTGGTTGAGACCAAGGATGGAAGGACAGATGCATGGTACAACCGCCTAGTGATCGAGAGCACGGTCGGGTGTGTTGATCTGGAGAGCGCAGCTTGCAACATGTTTGAGCGTAACCAAACAGATCCGTTCGATATGGATGGTGCATGAAGCTGTGAGCGCGTGTACTACTAGCGGCACGGAACTTGGCCCATCGGCTATCGCTCCGGTGAATTATGATTGTTACAAGCGCCGTCTACTAAACAAGTCTAGAAATCCTGCCACTCATCCCAATCGTCGTCTTTTCTCGCCTTTCCACCACTCGGAGATTGGGTCGTGTGTGAGCCAAAGGCCGGATTAGAGGTTGGTGAAGTGTCAGCGTACTCGTAGAAGGAATCGTTGGTATCGTCGTACAATGCAGACGTCTCACCGTCATCATGTAGCGCGAGAGAGCTATATCCAGATGCGGGAGGACCGGCACCAACTGTATCTTTGACTGTACCGACGATACCGTTGACGTGATCGGCGACGTCGACACCCAGCTGGGCCTTTGACCATTCATTAACAGAGTGGCTAGCCAGTTGTGCACGTCTCTGTGTCTCGGAGACGTAACCGCGAACACTAGCATGCAGGGACGGATCCATTACACGGTCCATGCCTGGTTGGATAACATTATCGTTTACGACACGGGAGGCACCAGCAACGACGGCGGAAAAGAGGGACCAGCCTTTACTTAACGCGGCTGCAGGATTATCCTGAAAGTCCGCTAATGATGGGGCAGCGGCGGAGGTGAGGGTAAAAGATGGGTGCTGTGACGGTGGAGGAGGGGAGTGTGTATTGCCGAAACCTTGGTAACGGCCACCTTGAGAAGGGGGCAAGTCGGTGGGGCGAGCGGCATTCGCTTGACCAAGAGAGGTAAAGTAGGCTTCATTCGCGGACTTTTGGAGCACGTGGTGAGTGTCAGAAGGGGCACTAGTTGCGGCGTGGTTGGTTGGCGGACTGCGTGCAGAAGCACGGGACTTGCGGAGACCCTGAGCAGATGAAGGACGCGTCGGAACGCTGCCGGTTGTAAGGAGATCGGAAGGGGGGCTGGATGGCGTCCAGGGCTTTCCGGCCAAGGTATAGTCCAACTTGTGCGGGGTGAGTACGAACGAGCGAGGTAAGATTGAATGACGTGCCTTTTCGCGATACTGGGTAGCTGCCCAAGCGTGATAAAGAGCATGTGGGTCCATGGCATCTGTGTAACCGCCTTGATCGGCAGGAGAGTAGGATTGCAAGAAAAGCCTAAATGGAGCATTTCCGCCGAGCTTGGAGAATGATGAGGGTGAGGGTGAGGGTGAGGGTGAAGGAGACGCGCACCTGCATGCGTTTGAGCTGATCCGGCTGCCATGTGTCCATAGAGACGGATCTAACGAAGCTGATGGAGATGAGATGGGATATTGAAGTGACGGGTGGGGGGTACCTGATGTGCACACCGAAGCCTCTGTGCACGCCGGCGCACTGGAGGCAGAGGAAGATGGCGAAGGTGACTGCAAAGAAATGGAGAAGCGGGAAGAAGGGAGAGAAGGGAGAGCTACCTGAGGCCCATTGGGGATTTGGATTTCTACAGTCTGCACAGGCGTTGTTGGACAAGTCTTGGCGTTTGACGAGGTCGAGGAGGATCTGCTTTGCGTCTGCCATGGATGTGTGGACGAGCGGGCGTGGAAATATTCCCGTTTAATCGTGGGAGAGTTAGTTATCTGATAATTTTTAATGCATTGCTCGCTCGTACAAGAATCGCTCGCTTCTCATGACATTCCTTTTTTTTTCTTTTTTTTTTCGCTCCTGAGAAATAATCTTATCTGATTCCCAACCGTGCATGCCTCTCCATCCCGTCCAGAGTCTAAATTCTGGCTTTCTGGGCTCGCAACGTTCGCACCCTCCCTCTCCCACAACATGATTCAGAAACCCTCTACTGACAATGCTCTCGACTGCTGGGGTCAATGGTGGGGTCGCAAGTATGCCTTGGTTTACCCCTCCTGCACCCCACATTCCTGACTCGTTCTCAGACACTACTCCCTCCAAGTCGTCCAGCATCCCCTTCGCGCTCGCATGTGCGGCTTTGGCGACAAGGTGCGTTCGCGTCACGTCCGACATGTCCACGTGTCTTCACTACCCCATGCACAAGGATCGTCGTCCCCTTGCTCCTGCTGCCGTCGCCAAGATGGTCGTCCGCAGAGAAGACAACTCGGTAGTCGATGTTGAGTACGTCTGTCTCCCTCCCTCCCTCCTCACATACTCAATGTCTACAGCGACCTCGACTCTTCCTTTTTCCTTGTCACCGTCGATCTATGGTCGGCAGACGGTAAACGAGAAATGAACCTTGTCCTCCATCCCTCCTCGTCCACCGACCGCCACGTCTCAACCGTATCTGCAAAATCAAAGAAGCCTCGCGGTTCCGTTCCATCTGCAGCCTCGCCCCGCAGTGACCATCCTAGCCCCCCCTCCTCTCACTCCACCCCAAACTCAGCTCCCGATCCACACCGTCCCTCCCTAGACTCACAGGTAAGCATAACTCGCTCTCCGCAGATAAATATCAACATGTCCGTTAGCCAGTTATGACCACCATCATGTCAACAGAAACCTCCCCCGCATTTACCACTTCCGCTTTTTCTTATACCCCCACAGACCCGTCGATTCCCGATGCCATCGCATATTCCAACTCAGGTGCCTACAATACATCCCCCGACTCTCCCGATGGCTGGGCTTATCCTCATACTGGTCCCCAAGCTTCGCACACCATTCAAAATCAACCACTTCGTAATCCCCCAAGAAGTGGTATACCAGCTCCTGCAGCCGGCGACCCGTGGAACAGTCAATCCACTTATCGTACGGATGCCGAGTCAACCACCTTTCGCACTTGGCCAGGCGCCGAGTCCTCATACCAAACCCCCATGCATTCTCAAGCTAGCGTCTACAATAACCACGATATCGATCCTTCAAATCGCCCTTATCACCCAACGGCTCAACCCGACGGGCGTGAATATCATCAATGGAATCAATCTCAACAGGACTCTTATGCTCCAAATTATGATCTCTATAGCACACCTCCTTATCCACAACAGTCCCCCCAAACACCGTACTATCAAGGCAACTATGCACAAAACAATGCATCCTCCTCCTCCTCCTCACCACATCTGGCTTCCCATCCACTTCCCCGGCATATATATACGCGCACACTTGTAGGACCTCTCTCTTCCAACGCTTGTCGCCTCCTGGATGAGCACCAGACACCCGGGATATTCTTCCTCTTTCAAGACCTGTCCGTCCGCACGGAAGGTTCGCACAACTTTATCACGAGGTAGTTTTTCTTTCATTAACTCTACTCGAAATATACTTTTAGGAACCTTTCGACTACGGTTACGACTAATGAATGTTGGAGAGTACGCAGGTTTGCTTCTAGGGTATCCCAAGGCTGTGTTATTGATTGTCTTATTCTTATCCTAGCTCACCCACTCCTGAGGCCGGCGCGCTGCGCGTTCACACAAATATATCTCCTGTCCTGGCCCAAACGTTCACAGATCCTTTTGTCGTTTTCTCCGCCAAGCGATTCCCAGGTGTTCCAGGTATGCAAAACGGAGTCTATTGGACACTCAGATTCACATTTCTATACCCGTAAGAAACCACTGCCCTCTCAATCGCATTTGGCAATCAAGGCCAAAAGCTTCCATTGGTAAGATCCTTCCTTCTTCCGAATGCACCGGAAGCTGACTACGACCAGAGGAACCGACATGGTACCGGTAAACATGGCCGAAGATCACATCGCGAGGGCGATTCAGAAGGATCCGAATCGTCAGATGACACATGATGTAGGCTGGGGCCAATGGATATTTTTGACTTGCCTCCCAGTCAATCATCATTACTCAAGCAACCTGATAGTGTCTCCATCTGCTAATGTATCCACTACTTGCTGCTTCACTTTGATCCACTGCTTGGGTGACCGCTGCTGTACTGCTTCACGCCGGGCCAGTCCTCGTTCGTACAGAAGGACTGCGCGGACTGCTTCCGGGTAATTGCGATAGATGCGCTGAAGTGTGGCGCTGGCAATCTCCCCTTGGCTTTGCGAGTCGGCGTGATTTTGTGGTGTGGCCAGTGGCGCGTTGAGAGCGCGGATTGGCTGTACAAGGCGACCTCTTTCCAAATGTCCGAGAACTTTGGACAGAACTTGTAACGTGACAGCGTGCGGACGCCACATGGACAAACCAGGGATGACTTGATGAAGGATATGCAGGGGATGCGCGAAATCGGTCGACTCTTCCGGCATTGCCAGCATAGATCCTACCATCTTCGTCGCAATCTTGACGGCTTTCGCTCTCCGTGCTTTCCGGTGCATAGGCGCGTCCGAGGCTGGCATGTCCATATCAGGGGGCATCACGTCGAACACCAATGGTGACTCAGGGAACGGGTCCCTGATGACAGGGCTGTTGCGTGAATATGGAATGAGGACTCGTTCGAGTACCTCAAAGGCACGATCTAGCTCGCCAGCTCGAACTAAAACGACCGCCAAATGATTCCAATTATGTGCATCGAAACTGAATCCTTCCGCTTTTGCCCTAGTCCAAGCGTCTAATACCGCGTGATGTTCGCCTGCCACAGATAAGGCATCAATATAGATGGACAACGGCATGCACAGGAGATTCGAGCGTCGCCTGATCATAGGAGTGGAAGTGGCGTCATCTCCCTTGAAGAGTTCGTTGGCACAAGAGAGTCGTGATGCGAGTCCCCAGATTTGAGGCCATAACTGGCGAACGACGTCGATATTATTTGTGCGGCGATGGACGTCCAGAATGATAGTCAGAGATTCCAAGGATGGCTCCCCACCAGCTTCCAGCATCCCATTGAATAACCGTGCCACTTCCTCGGGCTTCTCCTTCCTCGCATACACCAGCATGAGTGGGCTGTAGATGTTCCCAAGAGCAGACGAACGAGATTCGGAACCAGTCCAGCTAGGATCATCCGCGTCTGCATCCATGATCTGTCTCAGGAACGACTCCGCGATTTTCAAGCTTCCTTCCGTCCGATCGTTTGCGTATGCCTGGAGGACCTGCTTGTAGGTGACGGAGCTGGGCTTAATCCCACGACGTTGCATATCCTCGTAACAGGCCTTTGCTCGAGCTTTAGATCGCTGTCGTATATGCCCAGCCATGATGATGGTGAGCACATATGCATCGAGATGGTAGAGGGGTCCCCAAGACTTTGCCTTTTCTTCCATCTCTGCGAACAGCTCCTCGGCGACATTCATCTTCCCAGCGTCGCAAGCGGATTGAATGACCAAGGCGTATGTGTAACCGTCAGGACGTACGCCAACACGCGTGAGTTTGCGAAAAATCGCGAGTACGGCACGGAAGGGTGTACCGATGAGAACGTAAGCCTTGAGGAGTGTGTTATAGACTTCGATGGATAGATCGTGACGAAAGCGTGAAGATTGTCGCAGGTAGTCGAAGATACGGACAACGCCTTCCCATGACCCGGCTTCCACGTGTGCATTCATAAGAGAGGTGATCATAATGCGATCGGGGGTGATACCCTCACGCAAGGCCCGCAAGTAAAACGCCTCTGCTGCCACAGCATCCTTCCTCCGGGCGAGAAGGGTAACGACACTGGTGTAGTGGACGCGATCAGGCTTGATCTCAGCAGCACGCATTTGATCAAGCGTGGCAGCCACCGAGTCGACATCTCCATGCCTTGCAAAACATTGAAGGATGATGCTATAGACATGACCATCTGGACGACAGCCGGCTTCCAGCATGTTCCCCAACCAGAGGTCGATACCATCAACGTTGGCCAGCTCTGCGTGGGCAAGGATGACGGTAGAGTAATGTATAACCCCTGGTCGTTCAGCAAGAAAGTCGCCTCCCGAGGTCGCTGGGAAAAACTTGTGAAAGAGTTCAACCACCGTCTCCGCCTTGCCTGCGACCGCATAAGCATGCATCAACATACACCGCGCAACCGGCATAGACCAGTTGTTGTCGTTGTGCTTGCTGAAGAACTGCTCTGCACGATCCACGTCGCCACGACGCGCATAAAGATGGAGGCCAGTCGAGTGATACAGTCGGGGGTCGGTCGAAGGATCTATGGATGTGAATATTTCGTGCGCCAGAACAAACAAATTATGCTGTGCAAGGAGTCGGGTCAACTTGGTCTGGAGATGAAAGTTAACGGGCAGTTGCTGTCTGCACATTTCCAGTACTAGGGCATGCGCCTGGTGAAGTAATTCCTTGGCACAGTATGCCTCCAAAAGTAACCTGCCCATGCGCGATCGATCGTGTTGGTCCGTCTTTGAGCGCGAGAGCAGCAGACTAGCAGCATCGGGGATGTCCGCAAGTAAATTATGGATCGTCTTGCGGAACGACGCAGCCTCTGGGAGGGGAATAGTTCGAGTATGACAAAAGGTACCGAGAAACTTCCAGTCTCGAAGCAGCAGATCAAGTGCCTGCGACGCTCCTTGTTGATAGCGCGAAAGAACCAAAATATTTCGGTAGACAGACAAAAGAATGCATCTCTCAGCATGGCTGAGCCAAGTGTCTCGAATGTCCCGAGCCAATCGAGATGCTTGCGCCACATCACCCAACCAAGCATGAACCTGGGCAGTGACACACTTGAGAGAGATGATTTCCGGGGAACCGTCCTCCAGTTTTGATTTCAACTCCCGTAGAAAAGGTTCAAGGCGTGTTCCCCATGTATGCAACAACGGCAAGTCTGGGGGAGTATCGCCCCAAAGTTCGAATACATCGAAAAGGCGTCGGATAAACTGCAATTGCTCTCCCGGGGTAAGGATCGAGTTGACTACATCGGCCTGGACTGATTCCATGTAAAGGAGCCAAGCGTGTTCGGGATCGAACGGGGTTCGCGAAGTCAAAAGGGAACGGAGCTTGTGGGCAGGCTCTCCGGGTTCGTGCGGGAGACGGACGGTTTGTGGCCAATCGAGTAAGCGCGTCTGAGATGAGAGGGTACGTGCAGCGGATGAGGAATGGCGCCGTGTACACCGCTGGGGGGGTTGGGAAAGGGGTTGGGATCGACGCGGGATGACTTGGTTCATCATAAACAGTCGAATTCGGACTAGCAACGAGAATGTGAGTCTTGGCACGAAACGATATGAAGCAAACGGAGTACTTGGACACCACGGAGAATGCCGAGAAATGCAAGTGGAGATCGGAAGGCAGCATTGACTGCACTCGACAAAGGGAGGTTCTACGGCTTTTTCCTTTCCCTTCCGTTGCCGGGGAAGAGGTGAAAAGAAGTCAGTGGGAAATGGACGCCGTGCCATGGCGTTGAGAGGCAACTTTAGAATGGACGGTCTTGATATTATGGCTGCTAGCAAAGGCTCGACCATGAGCACCGGGCCAGGACTGCACTGGCACCCACTTCTGAAAGGCTCGTAAACGATGAGACGTTGAAATGCAAGGTAAACGTACCCAACGATGGACTTGACGCGTGTTCCGTAGTTTTCCTAAAGCTCGTTGTTCATGGACCTGGAGGGCGTTGGTTATTATGTAATCATAGGATAAGTACATAATAGTAAAATAAATGATATTTGGATGACTTCGGTCCGTATCCGTCATCACATGTCCGTCCGATTTCATCTCCGGTTGACGCTGACGTGGTCTGCTCTGATCTTGATAGCAGTTTGGCGGATACCCGGCTCGAGGCCTTTTTTCATTTTGGCTCCATGTGACTCCCCTCGCCCGGGCTGAGCCTCTTCGAGTGTGCTGCGCGATAGAGCTTTACACCCCCTCTCCAGATCGAGTCGGATCCTGACATGGACGGGGCCCCACCATCTCATGACATTATCGTCATCCCCCCGTCAGGCCACGAACAGAGACAGCCGTTGCTGGATCAGTGCATCAACGTGAGGATCGACGTTTTCGTACACGAGCAACACTTTTCATTGGACGTAGAGGTCGATGAGTACGTTCGAATCCCACATCCACATCTGCATTTTCATCCTCGATTCCAATAATCACCATGTCCTTTACAAGCACAGGCAAGATCCGACAGCAACCCATTTCTTGCTCCGACTCCTACCTTCCTTGACACCCATTGGGACAATCCGAGCCTACAGAGTGGAGGGGGCAGATTATTACAAGCTCAGCCGCCTGGCTGTTCTCAAGCCATATCGACAATATCGTTTCGGGCGCGATCTCGTGCTTGCCTTGCACCAATGGGTGCAAGACGATGCAAAACGGATTGGAGCATTGCAATCTGCCCAGGTTGTCTGTCATTCGCAGTTGCCTGTTAAAGGGTTCTATTCCAAGTATGTCCTATGGTGTCACGTTCACATTGGCTGACTTCTCTTTCCTTTCAAGGCATGGTTATCAACCTCAGGTGATATCGCCACTTCCCCGTGGTTATCGATATGTACTCATTCTCCACGAATAGGGGGATGAATTTGATGAAGACGGTGCGCCTCATCAGAAGATGGTTGCCTATTTGTCGCCGTAACAACATTATCAAAGTACTGTAACGAGTTCGTGTAGTACTTTCAAGTCACGAGGTATATGAACAAGTAAACTATAGGGTGTTCTAACAATACAGTGCTCAACCGCGAGGCAAGTCGTCGGTATACAGTCCGGTGTCGTGAACGAATGAACGAATGGGCATGAGATCATTAACAACCGAGGAAGAACGAAGCATAATGCCCTCTGCTAATCAAGAGGAAAATGTGAAATCATAATTGGGTATATCTGTTCGCACCGTGATCCTCCGGGCTCACACCATCGCTTTCACTTTCTGAGCTAAACGACTCTGATTTGATGGTGCGAAGGGCGCGGAATGGGCTCTCAGATGGGGATCCAGGAAGAATGCTAAAGTTGATGCTAGTCCCAATACCAAGGCCGGTCGTTCCTTCTTCGTAGAGTCTTCGCGCACCCTCATACTCGAGCTTCTCCTGCTCTGCCTGAGCTAGGAATGGCTGGGAGGGAAAGATGAGTACGCGATGTAGCAACAGGACTGATATCGACCAACTTTGCGCTCGTCATCAGTCATTGATCGCCACTTGGCAGCAGCTAAAACGCTTTGCTTGGTAGTCTCTTGTTCGTCACCAAAGATTTCCCTCACTAGCATGTGGTCCGAACGAATGCGCTGCAAGAACATGAAGTATGCGCTCAGCGGTTTCTTGGGGGCATTGGGATCCTTGAGATTGCTCTTCCGAGACCGACCTGCCTTTCGTTGTGCGGTCCGGAAGGCATTCTCTCGCTTGATATCCTCCGGGGTCAGAGTCCGCATGTAGGCAGCATTATCGCGTTCGCGTGCCTGTTTGAGGATAAGGGATCGTTGCTTGTATGGCTAATCATGGAAGCTCAGATCGGCAGCAATTCTCAGCAAGGCCCGGCGCAGCACATACCTCCTTTTCTTCCGCGGTCAGGTTCGCGTACTCCTGACCGGCCTCCTTGGCAGCCTGTGCAACGTTAAGTTTTCTTGTACTGGTTGCCTGATGGCGCTGGATCCAATCCGTAAAGTAGAGTTGCCAAGCGGATGGTGCTAATTTGGGCTGCTTCAAGATAGATTTGAGAGGAGCTACATCGGAGGTAATCAGCATAACGACAGTCACAGAAGGAACGGATATGATCAGATATGCACGTACGCGATTCAGCTGATTTGACATCCTTTGGGGGCTCATCTAGTGGCAGCTTCTTTCTGCGTCGCACGGTGGCGTCACGGTCATCACTAACAGAAACAGACTCTGCACGACGGATATAGGCCCGTGTCAGCGTAGCAGCGTTAGGGGATGGAGCACTGGATGATTGGAACATCAGGCCCAGGGGATTGGCGTTTCTTCTCGGTTGGAATCGATGGCCCTTGGCTGTGTAAGGATTCTCAGATAGGGGCGGGTGGGGCCCCGAGGGACGGGCCGAGGTGGAGGGCGTGTAATGAGATGAATCCCACAGTTGCGATGCCCACGCGGGGGGTCTCAGGGAAGTCTCGGCAGGAGAGATTGAGGCTACACGGAGACCGGGAGAGCTGAGGTAACCATCAGAAATCTCCGTTGGCGATAGCGATCGAGGGAGGGGATGCAGGGCTGCGAAATCGGATGGGGAGAAGGAGGTGTTCTGGGAGAACGTGTGGTTACCGTACGGAATGAAAGCGGGGGGGGATTGTGGGTCTGATTGGGTGCCACGTATGGGGATGGGGGAAGAAGAGGAAGGATCCAAGGGAGAAACGTGGGAGTCGTTCAGCCACTGAGAAAGATTTGAGTCGTCGATATCGAGCATAGGGTGTACATCGTCGAAGCCGCCAAAGGAGTGGGAGTCATGGAAGGTGCTGCTGGGTGACGCGTCTGAGATATCAAAGTCTGACGCGCGACAGGGGGAGGCGGGATTGTCTGAGAGGATGGGGGAGATGGGCTGGTTGTAGGCGAGGTCGCGGGTGGGATCCCAGGTGGGGGAGAGGAGGGATGGATCGTCGAGGTCGAGGGGGCCAAAGATCAAGTGGTCTGTGTCGACGGGGGATATGAGGTCGTACGGGGAAGTGTCGACAAAGTTGATAAAGTCCTTGTCAGACATGGAGGACGTTCTGTGGGGGCGGAGGGGGTACGGGTGGAGGGGCATCGTGCGAGGGATGGGCGGAAGAGGAGGGGCGGTCGGGAGATTGGCTTTAATAGTCGTCGGAGCCGGGGAACGATTAGAGAGCGAATCGGGAGGGGTGTCAGCGGGATTCAAGGAGGTATATGAAGGAAATCGGGAGAGGACGAGAGGGGTTCGGCAGGATATCCATAGCGGCCCTCGAATCCTGTATCTGGTCATCATGTGCCAGCCTGACTCGACTGAACGCCTGCGCGCCTACTAAATCAGGCCGCGCCGACATACGCGCGACCGGCCCTCACGTCCTCCTGCAACGAGCAGCTCTGACCCCACACAACGGTCCCAATTGTACATTGCCACCCGCCACCGGGCATATTTAGTCATATGCTACGAGGGCTGTGTTCCATATGTTTTTATCCAACTGTATTAGGCAGCCAGCGAATCACAGGACCACAATGGATTCTACCGACCGATAGCGTGTACCATTGTATACGCTCTTCCCCGCCTGAAAACGGACAGAAGCCAGTCAGCATCAGTTTCTCTGCCCGATACGCATCGCTCAGGGGAACACACCCACCTCCCAGTCCTTCACGTCCCTCATGATCACCCTTTCACGCTCCAGCAGCGCTTCCTGTCTACGGTACGTATCCCGATCACCCTCGGCGAGAAGGAGCGGAACCAGGTGGATGCGTGACCACACTTTCTCCCTCTGCAGTTCCCTAGAGGGAAAAGATCGATTCGTCAGGGCCCAAATCTGAGAAAGCGCGCTTTTTCTGGCACGGCCCGAAGCAGGCCAACGTAGCTGATAAGAGGTCGGCCGGATCCTCCACCAAAGGTGACACGTTTTGCGACGAGCGCCCCATGAGAAAACACGTTTTACAGCCTGCGGACGCCATATGCGCTATTTGTGGTGATAAACACACCTTCGTTCGAGATTTCCCTTTCCAACACGATAGAACCCATACGCACACACGGCCGTCACGGCACCTAGGATGGCTAGACCACTCGGTCCGCGAAAGGGAAGGTTGCGCTTGTACTTTACGGCCTCAAACCCCCCAGGAGGGGGCATATCCCTGTGGTAGTGGCGCAGTGGTCAGCGTGGTGTGATCCATGCGCATTGTCAACCCACTGGCGGTATTGTATCGACACTGGGGCACCGAGGATAAGCTCGACATTCCACTCCCTGAAAATAAGCTCGAAACGCACTTGTTGTGAAGAAAAGGTGGATGTCGCTGTGTCGGTAGCAGCCTCGAAAGGCACACCCGACCATTTCAAAGCCCTGCCCTGAAGGGACGTGTACTTACTAACAGTCTGGAACGAATCCAATTGACAGTTTGCTCCCACCGCCACTGCGGGCTATACAAGAGGGTTCCTGTGGACTTGGATGCCGCCACACATCCGTGCCAAGTACTAGCTCGTGTTTGCGCGAACGCCCGGGATATTCATAAGCACACGTTCGAGCTATGATAGCGCTACACTGTCTTTATTTTACATGAACGAGAACGAGAACATGCGAGACACGGCTGAGCACGCGCGTCCAACGATTCAGAGCCGCGAGCGACGAGATACGTCGTCGGAAATCGCTGGCTCCCACTCAACGCCAGCCAGTTTCGATGAGTAATAAATAAATAGACTCAGTATCGCCCTATTCTTTGACGCCGCCCGAAAGCACCGCCATCATGTCCCACAACCAGTCCCCAGGTCCTTCCGCTCTTCCCAGCTCCCAGATGTTCGTCCAACCTGCCCTGGTCACCCCTTCCGCAAGGCAAAAAAACAAGCCATACGCCACAGGCATTGCCGCTGGCGTTGAAGATGAAAAATACCAGGCAAAATACAAGGAACTGAAACGAAAAGTAAAAGAAATAGAGATGGTCCGTTATACTTCTCCCCGTGTCCGCTCTCTCTTAATCATTCATTTCGTAGGACAATGACAAGCTCCAGTTCAAGGTGCTGATGGCTAAAAAATCCATTCAGCGCATGAAACTGGAAAGAGCGTGAGCATATCTTTGACTCCCATCTGCTCGTCATCTTATGTGACATCAGCGTACTCTATGAGCGACTGTCCGCCGTACCCCCTTCACCAGACCTTCACAGTCATGCTCCCCTCCCTCCCATGCATGCTGGCCCTGGAGTGCCACCTCAACATGCACAACAAATACCAGCTTCCGGTCAACACCGCGATTCCCGAGGCATGGACATCAATGACCCCAATACACCGGACTATGTCCACCCATCTGGCAACATCCGCGTGATTTCTGCGCCAGATGGACGCCCGGTCCAAGTATCAGACGGACCCATTGGGCCAGGCGTGCCGCCATCTCACGCAGTATCTGCTGTGCATATGTCACGCCGTGGTTCCGCCTCTGGCCATGACTCCCGCCAGCTTCCACCCCTTTCGCAACTGACTCCTGTGCAACACCTTGAACATCCGCGGAGCCATGCGCAATCCCAGCCTCATACGTCCCATCTTCACTCGCACAGCAACGGATCTGATGCCCGCTCACGTCCCCACTCCTCCTCACATTCTCGGGGACAGGGTCCTCCGCAGGGGTATCAACAAGGAGGGATACCTCATCCACAACAGTATCCTCCTGAATCTGTCTCTTCTGGACAGGGAATGCAGAGCCCCCCTCTCGGACATGAGAGAGAACGCTCTAGAAGGTACGATACTCACGAACGAAGCAGTCATAGCGGCGATCCCTATCCGCAGGGGCGACACCAAATGGCGCATGCGTCACCCCACTCAACCATCATATCACCCACTAGTGCTCGCGGATCAACCTCACGCGTTCATAATCACCAACGTGTCGGACCTGGTGCAATCATTAATCACCCAGACTTCGAACACGAGCGTGACCTCGAGAGGGAGCGTAACTGGTCGCGGCAACGCGAACATGACTACGATCGCGAAGCTCCACGTGACTACACAAATCCCACATCAGTCCGGAACTCGCCTCCTCCGCATCTGAGGTCGAGGCCGGAGAGGGACTACCAGGATCATTCTTCTTATCGACTGCGGGAGGAACAAATGTATCTTCGCGAGTCCATCGGTCCGGGCATGTATGGTCGATCGTCTCGGTCTGATACGCCCGGGTCTGGTTCTGGCTCTACTGAGGCGCAGTCACGATCCGACGCACATTCGCAATACTATGACCGGGAGCGCCAGAGACCCTATGCACCCCGAGGAATAAATCAACCACAAGTACCGAATGAGGATATTGATTTTGTTCACGAAGATGGTCGTTCACACAATCGTGACCGTGACCGTGGTGGATCATACCTACCACCTGAACAGCACCGTCCTCCTTTGGAACCATCGAGAAAGCGCTCTCGTAACGACATGGATATAGACGGGGAAGATGACGTCGTTTCTCCCCCAGGAGACAGCTCAGGAGGCGGAGATAATCCCTTGAGGTACGGAGGAAGCCATCGGACAGATGATAGAGGGTCGAAGAGACCCCATCAGGAAGGTATACCGTCATCTGTCCAAGGCTACGGGGGACATGACGAACCAGAGGAAGGACACTCTGGTGATTAGGGGGCTCGGTGAATATACTCCGCGCAGATTCCCATATAAAATTTCTTGTGCTAAAGTGCTATTTCATTCTCAATACCGCATTCTTTGTGTTCACGACGGTCGTTGTTTCGGGTTATATCTTAACTTATGGTTGCCTGTGGATTCGCGAGTGACCCCGGCATCTTATTCATCGGATCAATTCAAAACTGTAGATCTCACCACGCGCGCTTGGGATGAATATACGTCGTAAATCTCTAAAATTAGCCCCTGCTGAACAAACAAGCCATACAAGGCGACCTCGGGGAATATGACACTGGGGCAGTCCACAAACCAAGTAATCTGAAAGGACTCGACAGACCACTCCTGTCTCCGAAGAAAGAATCATGACACAGAATCCCACACCTCATCCCCGTCGAGGTTCGGCGGCCAAGCTATTGTGGAACGCACCGCCGATACTGGTGGTTCGATATTCTTGCTCATTGTCGGGCTAAATTCCCTCATCTTTTCTTGCTGTGCCCAATGCGCATCAACATCTGCCTGACATCTAGGTGCGTAGTTCCGCGACACAGGGGAGCGATGGCGTCCGTCCGCAGGTAGATCTGTTACGCTTATTAGAAGGCGGTGGTCTAGGATCATGTCCATGGCGGTGGCATCGCGGCCGAGCTGTCTTGACTCGGGGAACATCGTCTGATGCGCTTCGGCGATAAGCCGCCGTACCGTGGGCATGATTTGCGACGCGTTCGCTTGGCTTGCAGGTTGGTCGCGCGCTGGAGTCATGGCACCAACAGGCTTGTGATTTACCGGCACCTGTAACCTCGGCATGCTGAATAAAATCCCAAAGATACAATGACAAATGCTGAACACTAACACCGTATCGGAATTTAGAGTGATGTGTACTATATCTCCGATGAGTGGGAACCAAGGACAATAGCGATGGCTCACCTTGGCTGACAGGTGGCCTGATTGTAGTTGCCATTCCGAGTGGCGGGCACCCAAGAGAACGTTCGGTATGACATCGTGCGAAGGGTGGTGCTACCGCCCCAACTGACAGCTACTGCATTCCATTTGGATTCGGGCTATGGCAGTTGATCAGATAGGCTTCCGATCAGATCTACTGACCGTGATGCTGACCATGCTTGGTCATCTTCAAACTATAGGCGCAGGCGATGTAGTCGCTCCACCACCTACCTTCTAAGCTGCGATCCAGTATTGTAATAAATGGCATAGTCATAACGTTTCGGATCAGCCCTTGGATGCAGGTTCTGAGTACGGATCCACAAACCGAATGCATTTGGTTGGCCTTGCAGAAAAAATCATCGAGAACTACGGTCGGGGAAATCCTCCCGAACCCTTGACTTATTCTATACCAGCACCCGAGATAGATCGAACGGAAGGTCATGGTTCTAGCGTGTGTTCGGGTTGGATATCGAAGAAATGATAATTACACGACCAGGTGGGATAGCTCGACCACGTCATCAATCCCCCTTCCCTCACCGGTACACATGGTCCGCTGCCGTATAAAATTAACAGGGATTCCGCGGAGTGGGGTGAGTGACTCACAATAAAGATTAGCTGCGATCTCCGCTTCGGCTCTGTCACCGTTAGCTAGCAATTTTTCTTTGTTGTATAAAAGCTCCTCGCGGGTCTCGGTCGAAAACTCCTGATTTTGCGCTGGGAAAAGGTATGTTAGCCGGACATGAGATTCGATGGGAAAGAACCCACTTTCGACGATGGCGTCGACTGGGCAAGCCTCCTGGCAGAAACCACAATAAATGCACTTGGTCATATCAATGTCTAATTGAAATAATGAGAAGTTCGCGGTTGGTGTGGATCTGAAGCGATCTTACCGTATTTAGTTGTCCGCCGCGATCCATCTCGACGCGCCTCGCTTTCAATAGTGATAGCTTGAGCAGGGCAAATCGCTTCACAGAGCTTACAAGCTGGTATGGAACGTGAGGCGAGTATATTGGGCATTTGAAGTGACATACCGATGCAGCGCTCCTCGCCGCTTGGGTATCTCCGCAAGGCATGTTCACCACGAAAGCGGGGGGACAGCGGACCCTTCTCGTACGGGTACATGATGGTGTAAGGCGGCCTGAAGAAATTCTCCACAACAATCCACATCCCTATGAAGTATTAGCGACACTGTTCATACGTCTTTCCGTCCGTCAACTTACCTCGGAGGATTTCGGTGAAGAAGAAAAGGTGGACTGCCTTGTCAATAGCACTTGGGCCGTCCTTGTACGAGTCTGTGTGCTTGTCCGGCTCATCTTGGGCAGTCAATGTACCTGTAGCGGCAGGTGACCTGATTTTGACTGGACCCTCCAGACTGCCATGTCTATCGAGAGGCTCGGCATGGGAGCAACGGGTGGAGGAGATACTCCGGTAAGTAATTGATGCAGAACGGAACGCAATAGAGCGCTGTGGGGTCAGCAAACGATACGAGAGCCCGACACCAAGACGTGGACGGGCAAGAGACATTTGTAGTCGCCGTTCACGAAGACGAGAGCAGCAGTTGGGTGTGACAGGATATCACGCTGCAGTGACGCGTATTTCTCAGCCAATTATCTTTCGCGCATCTTGTCACTGGCTCATCATGTCCACCTCAAAGGCAAAAGCAAAAGCGCAACCGTTTTCAGACCAGGGTACGCTGAATGTATATCTTTTCTTTCATCGTCTCATCATGACAGACTAGACAGAAATACAACAAACGTATTCTCGCTTCCAGAATGACTTGCAAACTCTCGCTGGCAAGATCGGCGAACTCGAGCAAGAAGCTGAGGAGCATACGTAGGTATTTTGATTACTATGGAACCGTCATGATCAAGCTTGGAATCAGACTGGTCCTTTCAACGTTACATGAAACGGTGGAGGAGGAGCCTGATCGCAAATGTTTTCGCTTGATTGGCGGTGTGCTCGTTGAACGCACTGTCAAGGACGTCGTTCCAGCATTGCAAACGAATCGCGATGGAGTGAGCCGCCAGCGCTATTCCACTCACTCACCCAATCTAATGCATGTTGCTCAGATAAAAAAGGTGATCGCTACACTTACGGAGCAGATCAAGTCGAAAGAGCAAGAGTTTGAGAATTTCAAACGTGAACACAACATACGTGTCATCCATAAAGCATGACTTCTCCTCCAGTTACTTTGATTAAATCGATTAGACGCTATCCATGCGGTAGAGTCTCGCCTGCCTGAACTCGTCTGCTTATCGAATCCATCGATCTAGGAACGTCCCTTGTACCATTGCTTCTGTCGCTGTGCTTGCCCGTAGGTGTGCGTGACCTTTTTGGCCCATAGAAAGGACATGTGTAGATTTAACTCCACGAATATTGACGCCGCCGGACTTGTGGTTGTACAGGACGACCAGCCTGAGATCGATAAGGGGAAATGAATGTCCAACTGTCACATCTCTGCGTAGGGATTATGTCCTCATCGTGACCTAGATGGTTGTAAAGTAGGGAGCCTTTTGATCTGCGAGCTGTGCCACTTGTACCTGCGATGTCAAGTCCCCATTTGGTAGGTTGTGTATAGCTAACCGTTAATGATCTTGCTCATTCTCTCTTCAGGTGCAATCCCCGTTTCAAATGGGGAAGTGACACATTGCATGGCCAGTTCACAACCTAGATACCGTTGGATGTCTTGCGTGGTTATTTTTTTCTTGTGGTCCCGTCGCAAGGCACGACATCCATCTCGGGTACAATATGAAGTCAAGCTTTCTCATAGTCTTTTCCTTCTTCCCATACTGACCCACAATTTTCTCCGTTGCTTGAGGCTACATATTGTTTTTCGTCCTTTGTACCAAGTCTGTCCTCTGACGATCGCATGCGTGCAGTTTACTTGGTTACTACACTCCTGTCCATATGCTGTTGGATCGTTCTCGCAGCTACCAACAGCCAACTCGACGCCGAGGAGAGTGCTTTCCTAGAGTCCCACAACCTCGTTCGCTCGAGATTTGAAGCCCCACCCCTCAACTGGTCCACAACCTTGGCTAGTAACGCTCAAACATGGGCGAGCGGTTGTCGCTTTGAGCATTCAAATGGGCAGCTTGGGCCATACGGTGAGAATATCGCCGCAGGAACCGGAAATTTCACTGCCATGGGTGCGATGAAGATGTTCATGGATGGCCAGCGTAAGCCCTCCCCGTCAGTCACTGCCTACCTATACTCAGTTTATCCACCTGCATTAGAATCTTTTGATCCCATTGATCCCACATTCTCCGATTTTACGCAGATAATATGGCAGTCTACTATAGAGCTTGGGTGCGCCTCAGCTCAGTGTAACGGAATATTTGACGCGGGTTTTGGCGAGGCAGCCATGCATGTCTGCCTGTACGAACCTGTTGGCAATGTGGTCGGTGGCTTGCCGTCAGTTGTCAAAATACATCAGCCATGTCTTGAACTCACTCACAATCACCCTCAGAGATAACCTTGGAATTCTCTGACGGTTTACCCGTCTACCCGTCTATCAACCGATCTCCTCGGCACTTCAAACTGGAATCTCCTCATTGTTTCGGTCCGTTGTTTTACATTCCCAGCAGGCTGTCAAAGTTCGCAATCGGGCATATTATCTATCTTAATTGTGACTTCTCGGGGTATTGTTTTTGTCGTTGATTCACTCGGCATTTGTTTGCGAGACGCGTCGGGCCAATTCTTCATAGTCAAATGACAATTGTTGAACCAGCGTGTTCAGCTGTATTGAGTTTGTACTCGGTCACCGAAAGGCTCAGCCCCTGCCAAGCAAATCTCACGCATGATCAATCTCACCCAGAACGTACTACTTAGTACTTACCGCCTTTTGTCAATGACCAACAAGCATTCTCCGGCAGTGGAGGATGTCGGAATCGTCCTCGGCACACAATGCACCACACTGCAGACTTTACCAGTTGAATTATTGGCAGAGATCTTCTCTGAGCTTGATCTAGACTCTCTCATTGTGGTCTCTTGTCTATCCCACAGGCTTCGGGCTATTACAGCTGATGCTTCCCTGAATCCGTGGAGACGTCCTATACTACGCAATCTTCAGCGATGCGGTTACGAGAAGTCGTTATTCCACCTTAGCGTCCGTTCAACCGTGCCGCGGCAGAATTGGATCGAAATTCTCACTTTCGCATCACCGAGTTTTCTGTTGTTTGACAGTACTTTGCCCAATTTGAAGTCGTCCGAATGGGAAGAGTGCTTTCGCAGAAGATTCCTACCTGGGTGGACCAAATGGAAGAACGATTTTTCGTGGAGAGAAACCTTCATGAAGTTGGTGCTCTTTCAACGGATGGTGTTACTCCCTCTTATGAATCTCTCTCTAGAGTGCTTTATCGCGCATGGCACAGAAGTCGGTCTTCCTGCACTTCCGATGAATCTTGGACCAAGTGATTGTTCCATTAATCCAATCCACGCTTCGATTTCAAACCGACATTCCAGGTACATCGTCATCAACCGTAATGGAACCTTGAATGAGCTTGAGGCTGCTTCCCGAAGCTTCAATCCTCATGCAATATTTCACGAAATGAAGTCAGTACATTATCAGTTCGCGCTGGCCCCAACTTACATTAGGTAGACTTCAGAATAACATTGCTCATTTGCCAACTCAAATAAGAGTCAGCCAACACCCTCGTCATCCTTCATGAACTAATGCAACTTAACGTTTCAGGTCGTCCTTCAGTTAATGGATCTCCGCATCATTGCTCTGGGTGTTATAAATCGTCCGAGAACACCTCTTATGGTAAACCGCAATGCTCATGCATTTTTGTATCCGCCGGGACTCGAGCCCCCCGGTACTAGTATCGATGGCGATAGTCCCATTAGCCATCCGAACGCGTCCGACTCTAAGGCATCTGGTACAGATTTCTGCTGTGTTGTCGTCAGTTTGACCTTAGACTGAACCAGTATATGCAACAGTGTCAATGCATTTTAATACCGCTTACCGTCGCCTCTCACATCCTATGCCTTCACATACTCACAGAAATTACCCAATGTACACTCCTGGCGGGGGTGATCAGAGGTGGCATCCGGATGTCATACTAGAAGAAGGCATGCAGTGGGTTGGAGGGCTGATGTATGTTGAACGTACTCCGTTATTTATCGTTCACCGATTTTATTTTCTTGCAGAGTCACTGTACAACTGTACCCCTCAGACCCTCATGGGTCCATCGCTCGTGGGCTCCAAGGGTTGGAGTTATTCGGTGGGATCGATCACACCCGATTTGCGTCATTCACATGGCAAGATTTTTTGGCCATTGCACCATGGATGGAAAATAGGATTACGAAGTATATTCACGGGCAAGGTTTGGGAATCCATTAATTTAGTTAACTCCCCTGTCACGATTCCCACTACTTATTGGAGGTTAAAATCCTATCAATCAAGCGATGGCTGCGTGCCTTGACTTTACAGAGTCCGCCACCAATATATGTACAAGGTTTATGGTAAGAGATCGGCCGATTGCCTGGATGACGCAATCGGCCGATCTCTTACCATAAGCCTTGTTCAAATTCTGTGGCTGTACAACGTAGCGATCCACAAACCTCAAATCCCTTGTACAGTGATCGCGGTGAGACCTGTGTTGTTCGCGGAGATATGAGATGGTTGAACCTCTGCTATATTCAACGCCGTTCTATTGTTCACCTCGGCAGTACCATGGCTAACTTTTGTTTTTGCTGTTAGATGCACCGAAATTTCTCGGTCCCGTTAGACGAGTGTGTGATGTCTAAATGCCCCTGCACAGGTTGGATCTCGGAACAATGAATATTAATCATCTTTACATGTCCAGGAATTTTATATGGTTGGTCCGATCAAGTGGCCCTTCCCCTACTTAAGCACCCAGTTTTGGGGACCGATCTTTTATCTCTTCCCTTCATATCCTTTGACCGACGTTGCGGGGCTTCGTCTCTATACCCTTCATCAACAATTCCTTTACTTATACGATCATGTCGCTCGTAAGGGTCCCTTTACCATGTCTTTCAACCAAGATGTAGGCTAACTTTCTGCCTCCCATTGACAGTGGAGCTGTACATCTTGTTCTAAGTCCTTTACGCGCAAAGGTGATCTTACTCGACATGAGTTGCTTCACACTGGCATCAAGTAGGTCACACTATAACGCTGGAATCCCGTCAGTTACCATTTCTTCTAGACCACACCTCTGCGAAACTTGTGGAAAGGGCTTTGCTCAGTTTTCGGGTCTTAAAACACACCTGAACGTCCAGTAAGAGATTTAGCATCGAGTACTTCTACGTTACTAATGGAGAGTTAGTTCCAAGGCCAAGCCTTACATTTGTGGCATTGGTACCTGCACAAAGGCTTTCGGAGACCCCTCCTCGCGTGCTCGTCATAGGAAAGAGACTCATAGGCGCGAAGGTGCATACAAGTGTGTTATTACCAACTGCGGAACAAGGTTGGCGTAGCACTTGAAATCCCTCTCATGTACAATTCTGAAGCTTTCGTTAGAATCAAACGGCGGTCCGCCTTCGTGGCACATTTGCGAAAACACGGGCTTGATCCCAACTCACTTGATATCGACGCCATTGTTCTACAGAGTAGTGAAAGAGGGATCCCTGCACCAAGCCACTTCGCGTCCTCTGATGTGGAATACAAGAGTCACCATAAAGTACAGTCTCGGAGCGTGTCCCACTCTTTTCTCAGCGATAGTAGGTGACGCAATTACGCTCTAAGCTACCCGCTAATTATTCGAAAGATTCTGGATACTATAACTTGGCCTATAGCGGTGAGGCAAGTCACTCTATGGACGAATGGTCGAGTGATCATCCACTTGATTGTCGACGGGTTAACTTGTCCCCCGAAAACAATACCCTTCTCTCGATGCTTTATCAAACCGCGAACGTCGGTCCAGGCATTCCACACGATGTCTACCCATACCTGTCGAGCAACTTTGAGAACTCGTTTTATTTCGACGGTATATTCCCTGCAACAGCCGACCACCCACTTCTTACCGCCTCTCCTTTGAATCTTCCGATACTTGAACCGTTCCTAGAAGCCGGAATTGATGAATCCCAGTCATCATGGTCATCCCCATCGTCAACGTATTCAGCTCTATATACCACCGACTTCAACGACGACGTGGCATCGCTGTCGCTAGCGAACAATGCATCGCAAGAGTCACTTCTGTACAATTTTATGTGATTGACGCTAGAATCGGACCAGCTTCACTTTCCAAGGCATTCCCCTCAATTACCATAGTCCACTCTTTACTTACCAGTGCACACTGCTCTGTCTGGGCCACTACTAGTTACCCGACGCTTAATTACCCAGCTGTATGTAGCTTGAGACTCTACATGGAATTATACCAATGCTCCTTGATTCGAAGCAGTGTAAGAATTGCATTGTCAGGTCGTACTATCACGGCTCGCCAAGTACCGTAGTACTAGTACTTACTGCAAGATGTTTATAACGCGGGTGCAAATCACGTAATGAGAGGATGGGATGAGAGAAGTGCGGGTGATAAGAGACTCGCCTCATCATTCGTGGGAACGATCTTCCTATTTAACAATTGCTCTTTTGGAACGAACTCGCCGGAAACTGCTGTGGTCTATCACTGCACAGTACTGGGCCCTGGCTGCCCTTTGAACTAGCAAAACAGTGCCTGCTAGCCTATACAGTCCCCGACTCAATTCTCATGAAGATTTGTGGTCAGCTTGAAAAATGTTTTCGCGACTTGAAAGTTTATTTGGCAAGCTACTTCACTCTTGACACAGGTACTCTACGGGACAACACCCATGGCTGCACAAGGGCCGAAGGCGCTCAGTAGCACCTGCCAAAAGTGCGGCGAGCCAGGACACAAGGCACGGGACTGCAAGAATGTCGAGAACAGGTTGGAAGATCCAAATTTCCTAGAACAAAGCAACGTGAGATTCTGCAAATCATAACGAGAGGTTGGAGGGGCGATGCGAATTGAAACGAAGGGCAAGAGGGCTAGCACGAGGGTTGGAGGGGAGGAATCCACACCGAGAGGACCTCAGGCGAAGAGACCGCGGACCAGACAACTGACGGCGTGAGCCTCGCAGTGCCAGCGAGCGGCCAGGAAGACGACGGCGAGGACATGGAAGTCTGCTGCACGTCTGTCGTGCCCCAGGAACCCTCAGTAGCAGGTTGGCAGGTCGACGAAGTGACCGCTGATGCTGCTAACCCGAACGCGACATGCGCTGGGCCTACAAGGCCAGCGGACAGCTCGCACGAGCCACTCGAAGAGCGAGTAGGCAGCGAGGTCAGCAAGATCGACAATGAGGTCGAAATGGCAGGCAGACCGGGCGAGGGGGCAGTTGAGGATGCGAGTAAGCAAAGGGCTGGACCAAGTCGTCTGGGAAATAAGGCCACAGACGAAGAGGTAGCCAGCAAGGGCCATACCGCAGCGAGCCGCCAGGGCGATGGTGGCGACGCCGATGTCGGCCACACAAACATTGTACCCAAGACCTGCGAGACGGACCAATACGAAGCTGTCGGGACCGTCTAGATGAAGAACGCGGTGAGCGCAGCTTTACCGCAGCCCCCAGATGTACCAGTGAACACCAGCCGTCGTTCGAGGGGAGCGAGATGATCATGCGACGGCAACGATGCTGGAGCACGTAGAGACAACTCAACCGCAAAGTTGGGCTTGTGGGTTGACGAGGGCGATGTAGGCGGCGAGGGATGTCAGCCAGCGAGGCCCAGAGGACCCACAAGACGTACCAAACCCCCAAGGTCAACCGGGACCAAGGGGACAAACCGATAAA
Source organism: Boletus smithii (assembly GCA_038092715.1). Lineage (NCBI taxonomy): Eukaryota > Fungi > Basidiomycota > Agaricomycetes > Boletales > Boletaceae > Boletus > Boletus smithii. Next base: position 9 of record JBBPQT010000015.1, on the reverse strand, counting down.
CGCCACAAG